>CAKAOI010050627.1:0-18846 GCA_916701655.1 Sebastiscus albofasciatus | reverse complement strand
TCACTCGTGGAGGAAAAAACTGAACTGAACAAACTGATCAGAGATATTTTATTGATTTGTTTGAGAAGAGGATTTACTTGTTGGGGAAAAACTGAACCGAACTGACCAAACAAAATTTCTATCTTTTGTTGCTTATTGCTAAATCTCTGAAAAGTGGTGTTTTTTTTAATTATTGAACTCTGGACTCTTTATTTCTGGTGAATGTTATTGAGACTTGCATTTGATTATCTTACACTTAACTCCACAGATCCACTTTGTTTGAACCAATCCAACAGCATCCAATCAAGTTTCAGGAGAAAACCATGAACAACTAACGTTATGTTACTGAGCACCAGTTGGATCCAGTTACTCTGCTGTTAAAATGACATTACATCTGGTAAAGAGCGCATTTGGCTGGTTTAGGACTCAAGACCCGAGTTGGGACTTGAGTCACAGACTTGAGACTTACTTGTGACTTGCAAAACAATGACTTGGTCCCACCTCTAGTAGCCTATACCCAGTTACATGTCACCATGTCAGTACATTTCAAATACCGCTTGCAAATTGTGGAAATTCACTGGTATTGGTATCGACTACTAGATTTCTGGTATCGTGACATCCCTAGGGTGAACTGGTTATACCAGCCCCAAAACATATGTTTATGTTCAAGTGACAAAGCCCTCTAGCATCCGCAAGAATTCTAACTCTCATCTGTACATCTGGATGCGCTTCCTTCACCAGCTCAGTTCACTCCTGCCTCAGTTTTTGATCCGGAGGTCACGGACCAACAACGTATTTTGTTGTTTAATTTGGAGGATGAATCTGAGTTGAATGCCATTAGATTAACATAAAGGCTACACTGGCACAGGGTAAAACACAGAGAGAAACTGGATGCACGTCTCGTTCCGCGGCATTGAGAGCGTATTAAGCCGATCATTATCATCTCTTATGTACAAAGAAAATAAAATCAATAATGCAAAATAAACCACCAAAGATTGTTGGCCAAGATTCCTTATATCAGACTCTAAAAAAGTGACACTTTATCTTTGCAGTATGGGACAAAAAAAACATAATAATCATCAGATCAGCGCTACCTCCCTTATATTGTACCATCAGGACCATTTGAAAGATGCTGTAATAACATCAACAATTCAACACAGAGTGGTTTTAATTGAAGCTGCCTATGACCAATGTGATGATTCACACATGGCACATTTAGACTAGGGCTGTCAATCGATTCAAATATTTAATCGCGATTAATCGCAAATGAATTGCTCATTTTTAATGTATTCCAAATGTACCTTAAAGGGAGATTTGTCAAGTATTTAATACTCTTATTAACATGGGAGTGTACAAATATGCTGCTTTATGCAAATGTATGTATATATTTATTATTGGAAATCAATTAACAACACAAATCAATGACAAATATTGTCCAGAAACCCTCGTGGGTACCCACAGAACCCATTTTCATTCACATATCTTGTGGTCAGAGGTGAAGGGACCCAATGAAAATGGCCACGCCAGTTTTTCCTCGCCAAAATTTAGCCTAAGTTGGGAGCGTTATTTAATCTCCTTCGCAACAAGCTAGTATGACATGGTTGGTACCGATGGATTCTTTAGGTTTTTTAGTTTCATACGATGCCAGTGTCTTCACTGTAGCTTTAAAACTGAGCCCGCTATAATCGTAAAAATCACAATTTGCATTAACACGTCATCGTGTTAACTTTGACAGCCCCTAATTTAATTACAACATGGAAAAAAATGCAAGAATTAACCCCAAAAACTTTATTTGCTATCATTAAAACACAGAAAACTTCTACTGCTACCACTTCTGCTAATACTGCTAATAAACATATTAATGTTTATTCATGTGTAATCTTATTAAAATACATCACTGCAATCACTTCTTCTTCGTCGAGTGTTTTTCAGCGGTTTCTGTGACAACCGCTACGGTGATTACAATAAATGTGTAATCAAACAAACTGCATCATATCAAGGGAGACTGAACATGCAGCAATAAGATAATGAACAATATGATTTTTTCTTTAAAAAAAAAAAATCAGCTCATTGCATTATTTATTGGTAGAAAGGCTTATCACATTTTTCTTAAGTCCAATATTCTGCCAAATATAATTTGGTTTTATGAGCGAACCTGCATGTTCAAGTGGGAAGCTATTATGTATTCCTCTGAAGGCGACTTGTTTTTCCTCACGTTATCATCGCCAGAGTCCTGAATACATTCCAAAATAAATTCTGTCTTTGAAGAGCCAGCTTCTCAGTTTACGTAACCTACTTGGTGAATAAAAGCGGATTTTTTTAATTCAGATTGTGAAGCGGCAGCAGCAGCAGGCAGGTGTGCCGGTGATCAGGCAGTGCTAATATGTACCAGACAGCGACCAGTGGGCCGAGAGGAGGGGATTAACTTCACTTTGGAGAGGAGGAGTAACTGTCATTTAAGGATTTGCAGAGGGGATATCTATATTTCCATTGCTAAGCTCTCGGTGAAGAGTCAAAGGGAAAATATTCTACATTTGTGGACGACTTTGGGGCCGTGACAAAGCAGAGCACATTCCCATCCGCCAAAAAAAAAAAACACTGGAGGTCAAACAGAAATCAGTCATTCTGCCCACGCCGCTGTGCAAGGACAGATCTGCTGTTCTGACTACTCTCCCTGCCGCTCTCACACACAGCACAGCTCGCCCGCCGATCGATCACGTATGGATTGACGGCATTTGATTGACATTCTCAATTAATCCATATTTTCAGCTCGAGCTCATCTGGGCTTCAGTGTGGACATAAGCTGCTGAAACAAAACATTCAGTGCAATGAGGCGCTGTTTATGGCTTTGCCTTGACAGTTTTTCCGTGGTCATAAAAGCGCCGCTTCCAAATTGAAAAGCAGGAAATGATGTTGTCAAGATGGCCGAGGCACCGCGAGCCCTATTCTGAATTGACAACTACTTAATGTTTCCTTTGAGGCAAGCAGATGACTTCGCAGAATGACAAGAGATGGTGGTGTGTGGATTTATACTTCACTAAAGCTAATGAGGGCTTGTGTGTGTTGTTGTGGTAGAGGGTTGGGGGGTGGGGAGGGTTGTATTAATGCAGCATGCAGCCAGGCAATAACTCCAACAAACCCCATAAACCTCTGTTACAGATTAAGTCACTCCCCTTGTCAGAAAGCCATTTCCTCCAGGGCTCAACAGATCATTTGCTTGTTCCTCTCTGCAGGCAAACACGCATGTATGAAATAGGTCTAATTACCGTCATCAGCGTCATCATCGTTTGTAGTTCATTAACAGGGTGCTAATGCCTCAGAATGTCTGTCACACACATCTGTGATGGCAGCTATTTTTCGTGGGCCGGTACACTCCATCACACCGCCCGCCGCTCGTTGAATACCATAATGAGCTAATCAGAGAGCGAATGCCAACTGACCAGAAAATGAAGTGCGAACAATGGACTCCATTCCTCCGCACGAGCGTCTCAGCCAGAGTGACATTCATGATTTGGAGGCCACCAACAGGTTCCTCTGTGACTCCTACCAAAGGCTCAGCTGTTGTCATGCATGTAGGCTAAAGGTGAATAAGAGAGCAGCGTAGGCTTGTCGCGGTAGTCTGTTTTACCGGTGTTAAGCTGGACATACACTGTATGATTTTAGAAATGTTGTTGTGTAATTCCTACTCGTACTGTACGAGTGGATTGCTTGCAATGTAAAGCCAAAGCTCACCATTTATGTGCTCACAAATAGAAAAAAAACACACGGCTGGTCAGCTCCTGCGGGCTGTTCTGGCTGTTGTTAATAAAGATTTGTTTGAAAGTTCCAAGGCAGGTAAAGTTTGTTTGTTAGCTTTGCTAGTTTGAGTCTCAGCTCAAAGTAGCAGGAGTCATATTTCATACACGGGACGGGAGAGAGTTGACAGATAAGACGATGGCGGAAGATTTGGCGTCGAGATCTCATTGCAGCCTAATTACCCAAAGGGGATGAAGAGGAGCAAGTAAGGAAGTAAATAAGTGGTTAACATTGGTAACAGGATTTGAGCTGCTGCTGTTTTGACTCCTCTTAGTTAACGTAACATTATTGTCAGCTCACTCACGTCAGCTGCTGGCTCCTTAGCGAGCATTAACTGTAACGTTACCGACAGTAAGCATTTTAACTGATTAATGCTATCGGTTAAAACGGTTAAAAGAAATGTTAATAATTAATTCAAAAGCAGAGCGGCTCGTCACTTTAAGGAGAAAAGCTGGTCCACTTTAACAGCCCACCTTAAGAGGCAGAGCCGGAGTTGCACGATACAGGAAGTCGGCTCCGGTCTCTGGCTCGCTTGAGCGGAGCGTAGGAGTTATAGTTTCGTAGCTTTTATTCACCAACAAATAAACTGTACACACACTGCTACACCTACATTCACAGCTAGAACGCCACCAACAACCTCACACTCACCGCCAACACACACACACACACACGGTCTGTTGGAAACTCGCTAACGTTACGCAGACTATGTGTGCGGCTGCGAGCGTGTGCGGCTTCGGCAATGCTAGAGCTGCTAACGTAGCACAATTACACACTGTTTGTTGGCCACTCGCTAAAGTTATGCTGGGCAGATAAAGTATCGTTACGCCGGGCAGACAAACAGCTGACAACCTGCTAAACTAAATGTGCGGTGAAGACTTTTACTGGGAAAGTGGCTGCATGTCCGCGACACTACACGCAGCATCGTAGCTGCTAAGTTAATGCTCCCGGGCGGGTGAACTGGAGACTCCCGTCAACAAATATCTGTTGTGCTACTGTAGCTGGTACGAGGCACAAATCTTGACGAGGGTCAGTTATCGGTTAAGATATTTTTTCAAAATGAGCATCCCTATCCACGATCAGATTTTTTCTGGCACGACGTGACGTCCTTAAGCTCGAGCCCTGCTTGGAGTTCCACCAATAGGTTGTCTTCTGTTACTCCTATCACAGGCTCAGCTTGCATGTAGACTAAAGGTCGCTGGTGAATAAGAGTGCAGCGGCGTGTTTTTTCATGTTGCGTCCTGCTGAGGAGCGTGTGTGTGGCGGCTCCCAGTGCGCTCAGACGAGCCCGGTGGTCACTGTAATCAGTCTCAGCTGTCCTCTGGAGCCTCCTTCAAGTACTCTTCACTGCTTTTTCTCACTGTCTCATCAGTGGTGTCAAGGGTCCAGGCTGTCTATATCCTCTTTTTTTTTTCTGATGAAGCCATCCATGGAGGTGTACAGGTGGCGGAGTCTTATGCCTCTGCAGGGCAAAGGTTTTCACTCATTTCCTGCGTGACTCCGGGAGGTCACGGCATCGAGGGTCACCGAAGTTTACCTGCGAGCCACATCATTCATACCTCATACCTCTAAATGACTATTTTCTCGCAGCCCTTTTGGCCTTACAGACTTTATGGGGCTTGTGCTCAAGTCATAGATCAGTAGATTAATACTGTAGAAAACAGCTTTTCTCCACAGCGTGCTGTTGATCCCTAGGGAGACTTTTCCTGATCCTCGCCTTGTGTCGTTGCCAGCAAATGAAAGCCCCTCAGAGCCAATGGAGCTGTGCGACTGTCAAAACCCTCCCCATCGTCTCCAGCCATTGCTCCGCCATATGTTAAAGCGAAATGGAGGCGACACACTGCTGAGTTTGGCGTGATTTGAGCTCTAGGGAGGGGGTGGCGTCCTGTCGTCACCAGCATATGGCTCCTGTGTAGCTTTGTCTGATGGCTGCCATTGTTGTGGAGTTTCGCTATACAACACTAAGACTCCAAAGGATGTGCAGCGGTGGTTTTGTTTCGAGGCTTCTTTAGCGAAAGTGAAACTGATTAAAAGGACCTGATGATCCTTTCCAACATAATCCCCTTTATCTCCACTGTGCTTGAAGTGAGTCTCATGTGATCGCTATTGAGATGTGTGTGGTTTGAGACTTCAAACGGACACTATGAATCAAAGGATAACTCTCAAGTTTGAGTGAAGCAGAAATAGGATCCACAGCTGTGATAGAGGCTGTATCCGAAACGGCATACTATGCTAGTAGTACGTACTGATTTGGCCCAAATGTAGCATATAGTATGCTAGCAGAAGTAAAATCTACAGTATGTCAAAAATACCTGCATGTCGTACTGATTCAGAAAAAATCTCCAGTATGCATCGGACCAGTCCACCTCGCCTACTGTATCCCACAATGCAAAGCACTGGAACTGAAAGGGCTACAGTTACAAAAACAGCAGCCAAAAATGGCCCTTTCTTTTTTTTTTTTTTTTTTTACATTTTTCGTAGCTATTTCATCACTAAATTCACTTCTGAAAATTTTTGAGGCTAGAAATCAACTGTGTAGATTTAGAATATTGTCAGTTTTATGATGTTAGATGGCAAATCGAACATTTGTTCCGACGTTTTCGGAGTTGAGAAGCTCCACAAACTTGCGGTGACCTGCCGGGGGTCGCTACCTCGCCAGCCTGTCACGGCATTTTGTGGAGCTTCTAAACTCCAACAACGGTGGAACAAATGTAGAGTTTAGCTCGCTGGAGAGCCGGCCCGTCACGTTCACAGACCGGTTACGGAGCAGCAGAGTGGCGAGGGAAGAGGAGAGGGAAAGAGCAGCCTCTGACGGGACAGAGATAACCCGCTGAGACAACATGATCATTTTTAACATTCCTCTGATATCTGGAGGGAGATCAGTCCACTGTTCTGTTGCTGTAACTGAAAAAGCAGTTTGAGTAAATTTTGTCGAGTAATGTTTTATATTTACCGACCGTCCTGTCTTATTTCGCTATGAGCTGTTGCAATATCATGCTCATTTTCAGGTTCATACTTGTTTCTACTAGAACATATTTACATGCTGTAATGTTCAAAAAAACAACAACTTTATTTTCCTCATACTGTCTGCTTGAATATGCCTGTATTTACCCTCTGTCTGAAACGCTCTGTTTTAGTGCATTTCAACGGAATTGCGTTGCTAGGCAACAGTTTGGGTCCATGTTTACTTCCTGTCAGCTGATGTCATTAACATACACTGCAACAGGAAATAAACTGGGACACATTTAGAATGTTTACATTTAAAACCATGTAATGGTCTAAATATTGTAGATTTGTGACATCACAAATAGACAGAAATCCTAACGGCTTATTTCAAACGCACAATTTCTGAATATGGGCTGTGTGTGTTTCTCTGTAGATTGAGCGTTTTGATACTTTCACAGTATTTATAAAGCACTTAAACCTGCTTTATAATATAAAAGACATGAAAATCTCACTATTTACAATATGTGACCTTTAATGGGTGGTATACTGCATACTGCGTTCCTCAATAGTATGTAGTAGGCAGTTTCGAATACAGCCAGAGTTGTTTCAGCTAAAAAGCGTCTCTGCTTCCCTTCACAACATTAGGATGATTGTTAGCATGCTAGCGCTCTGCTCTCTTTGTATTCCTGTGTGTGCCTCCTCGTTTTAGCAGAGAGGAGTGTTGCTGGGTAATGCAATCCTGGATGGCCACTCCTATTAATCACTTCCTCCCGAGGAAGAGGGTTCATTAGGAAACGATTCTCTTAATGGAGACTGCAATGGCCCATAGTAAGTGGTGCAGAGTCAGGGCAGGGGAGCTAAATCCGTCTGCCCGGTGTCAGGTCTAAACAGGAGTGGAGGGGCCCGCTCTCTGGGGTCCTGCTAAATGACGTTATCTATGGGTGCAGGGACCACTCACATAAATAAGCCCGGAGGTGGTCCCATCTGTACAAAAAAACACTCCAGCTCTGCAGGTAAAAAAGGAAGGCCCTGTGCCGCCATCCTCTGCTGAGCTGTTGAGGATTAGATCACTTACAGGAAGGAAAAATATTTAACACAAGAAATATGACAAATTAATCTCATCGGGTAATGCGGGTGTCTCGGTGACAAATGTCGACAGAATACCTGAGCGGGGCAAGTAATTATACCCAAATGAACTTGTCAGAGCTTGTAGTAGACTATCACTTGAGTTAGTATCCGCTTTACACGACTCGTCTGCGGGGAAGATGACGGCTCCCGGCCCAGAGACAAACGAGTTCCTGGAGTGCTCGTACGCTGACAAAATGATAATATGTTGCCTCTGCTGCTGCAGCAGAAGCAGCAGCTTTCTGTTGTGCCACTTGGTCCTGACACCACTTCAAAATAACATGTAGTGAATTTTATGTGGAGGTGAGAAAGAAACTGCTGCTTAGCGGTGATGGAAAGTTGAGCAAAGCGCAGTTACCGCTTTGATCCATCGCGTTTCAAAGTGAGCGGTGGTAATCGGAGAGGCTTAAGTTGTTTTCCCCCTCACAGCTGCCAAGTTATCTTTAGCCGCTTTCTCATATTAACTTTATTATGAAGTTTCCCCTTCACACATGTATAACACACAACAAGCCATTTCCTGTGTCCGACACATTCTCACCTACTGGAAATACTCGGTTTAGGCGGCGGCGGAGAAGGCAGAACATGATTTGGTCACAAACAACCAAGTCTCTTGCTGTTCCTTGAATTTGTCTAACGTTTTTTGGTGTCAACCCCTTCCAGACAGAAGTTTTAGAATCTTTTCTCCTCTCCAGTAAGACATTTTCGTATAAATGACCCTTCTTCACCTGCCAGGCTTAAGTTGACTCCCCGCCAGGCCTAATCATCAGGGAACTACGCAGCCAAAAGTCATTTAACCGACTTGACAAAGAGAGAGAGAGAGAGAGAGTGAGAGAATACCAACTAGAGCTAAAACTCAAGCCTAACTTTACTTGTAAATTGTAAATTAATTATGTGCCAATGATTTGTCAGTGAAGTATATGGAGCTACACTGCAGACTGCAGTCTCTGACAGCCAAATCATGAGCAGATTTGTTTATTATATTACTTAAAAAGTGGATGTTCCTTGATGTGAAGTAGCTTCAGTGTGCTTTTTCTGTGCGGCTTGTAGCGTAGTTTGCATCTTTTATCTTAAGTGTAGTACCTAAAACTTTTGGTATTATTCTTTTGAATACACATAATCAAACAAACCCTACTTCCTGTAGTCTCTGAAAGCTGAAAATATCTACTTCTAGGGTTGGCACTATAACACAAACATTACACAATAACATGTAAATCAATACAATATCCCTGAAATCAAAGCTTGATACTACTACTACTAATAATAATAACAATAATAATAATAGGATTAATAATCAGGGTTATTTAATTGATATTAATCGTATGATTGTCCATAGTTAATCGCGATTAATCGAAAATTAATCGCACAATCTGTTCAAAATATACCTTAAAGGGAGATTTGTCAAGTATTTAATACTCTCATCAACATGGGAGTGGGCAAATATGCTGCTTTATGCAAATGTATGTATATATTTATTATTGGAAATCAATTAACAACAAAAAACAATGACAGATATTGTCCAGAAACCCTCACAGGTACTGCATTTAGCATAAAAAATATGCTCAAATCATAACATGTCAAACTGCAGCCCAACAGGCAACAACAGCTGTCAGTGTGTCAGTGTGCTGACTTGACTATGACTTGCCCCAAACTGCATGTGATTATCATAAAGTGGGCATGTCTGTAAAGGGGAGACTCGTGGGTACCCATAGAACCCATTCACATTCACATATCTGGAGGTCAGAGGTCAAGAGGAACCCTTTGAAAATGGCCATGCCAGTCTTTCAAGTTTGGAGCGTTATTTAGCCTCTTAAAAAATTGATCTCAACCGATAACAGACCCTCGTTAACCGATTATTAACCGTTAACCGACAAGATTTGTGCCTCGCATCCGCTGAGTGTCTACCCGGCGTAACCACACTCTGTTTGCCCGGATTAATGATGGCGATCGTCTGATAAACAATCTGTGTATTTGTGCTACTTTAGCAGCTCTAGCATTGCCAGATGCTTCGTGCTCGCCGCCACACACATACAGTCTGTCAGCACGACGTAACTTTAACGAATGTCCGTGTGTGTGTTGGCGGTGAGTGTGAGGTTGTTGGTTGCGTTATAGCTGTGAATATAGGTGTAGCAGTGTGTGTACAGTTTATTTGTTGCTGAATAAATGCTATAAACTACTGCTCCTCCGCTCCGCCGATTGACCGGAGCCGACTTCCTGTATCCTACAACTTTGGCTCTGCCTCTTAAGGTGGGCTCTTAAGGTAGATCAGCTTTTCTCCTTAAAGTGACGAGCCGCTCAGCTTTTTAATTAATTATAAATATTTATTTTAACTGTTTTAACTGATAGCGTTAATCGGTTAAAATGCTTAATGTCGGTTAACGGTTAATTATGAACATCCCTACCTCCTTCTCAACAAGCTTGTATGATAAGTTGTGTTAATGTGTTAAAAAAATTAGTGGCGTTAAAACAAATTTGTGTTATCGCGTTAACTTTGACAGCCCTAATAATAATAATAATAATAATAATAATAATAATAATAATAATAATTATTATTATTATTATTATTATAATCCTAATAATAATAATGCATATTTGTGAAGCTTGTGAATGTTCAAAGTTTGTTCCCACCGTTAGCGAGGCATCTCATTTCTCCTCTGTATTGTACTGAGCTGCATTATCTTGCACACCCTCGCTAATTCATGCACTGCTAACGGGAGTTATTCAGCTGTGAGAAACACCTCCATCACTTTTATCCCTCCCGTGTTATTTGCTGTTTACCTTGTGCTCAGCTGTGCGATTTAGACTGGATGACAAAGCTTATATTCAGCTCAAATCTCTTCTCAGTCAATACCAGCAAATATTAATGATGTTTTCCTCATAAGTGTTCACGGGGAGTTCAGAGGCTTCCGACAGAATAAACAACAAGCGCCGGAACAAAAAGCTCGCTGTGCAGGCTGCACGGCAACACAAAAAGCTTCCTCTGTGCTTCCAAAATGCTGAAGGCGGGCTTTCGGTGTGTCCTCTACACTCTGTCCATAACCTCATCAGGCTGAATAATTGTTGCAGTGCAAAGAGAAGATTACCTGGAGGTGAAAAATGTCCTTTCTCTTCATGTGCTCTCATCCCCAGTCCTTCAGTTCTGTCCTGAAAAAAAAAGACTGTTTGCCTTGTCCTTTTCCATCCCAGACAAGACTGAAACGCAAACTTTCCTTTTTGACTGTCTCACACCCCCCCAGAGGCCTTTAGAGTGTCACAAGTCATTATCACATTAAAAATAACTTTTAATTACTGCAGGCAAATAATAATAATGGATTGATCCTAACCGGTTGATTTCACTTTGCAATAGCTGATTGTCTTTGCATATTTGATTTTTTCTATTATTATAGGAATGCAAAGAGCAGCACTGTCATGATTGTTGATGGTGTTTTGTGTCTCTAAAGTAACTGTGATTTTATTAAAGGGGACATATCATGCCCATTTTCAGGTTCATACTTGTATTTTGGGTTTCTACTAGAACATGTTTACATACTTTAATGTATAAAAAATACCTTTATTTTCCTCATTCTGTCTGCTTGAATATACCTGTACTTACCCTCTATCTGAAACGCTCTGTTTTAGTACATTTCAATGGAATTGTAACAGAATTGCGTTGCTAGGCAACAGCTTGGGTCCATGTTTACTTCCTGTCAGCTGATGTAATTTACATACACTGCAACAGGAAATAAACTGGGACACATTTCGAATGTTCATGTTTAAAACTTTGAAAAAGTCTAAATATTGTAGATTTGTGACATCACAAGCTGTCAGGATTTCTGTCCTGACGGCTGGTTTCAAAAGCTCAGTTTCTGAACACGGGCTGTGTGTATATCTCTGTAGATTAAGAGTTTCGATACTTTCACACTTATTTATATAGAACTTAAACCTGCTTTATAATATAAAAGCAATAAAAATGTCACTTTTTACAATATGGGACCTTTAAATGTGTTCAAATGGAAGGAGGTAATCTTCTTGGGGAGCATGAATGTACTCAGTACATTTTGATTTCAGTATTTCTTGTGTTTTAGTTCATCCTCTGGGGACCATGAATATGGAAGCCAACATTAGCCATGACTAATTTGAATCATAACTAAATACTAGAGCTGCAACGATTAATCGTTTAATCGATTAGTTGTCAACTATTAAATTAATCGCCACCTTTTTTGGTAATCGATTAATTGGTTTGAGTAATTTTTTTAACAAAAAAAAAGTCAAACTTCAAGCTTCTAAGATGTGAATATTTTCTGGTTTCTTTACTCCTCTGACGGTAAACTGAATATCTTTGAGTTGTGGAAAAAGACATTTTGAAACGCTCAGTTTTAGTGCATTTCAACGGAATTGCAACAAAATTATGTTGCTAGGCCACAGTTTAGGTCCATGTTTACTTTCTGTCAGCTGATGTTATTCACATCCACTGCAACAGGAAATAAACTGGGACACATTTAGAATGTTTACGTTTAAAAACGTGTAATGGTCTAAATGTTGTATATTTGCGACATCACAAATGGACAGAAATCCTAACGGCTTGTTTCCTTAACAAAAACAAACTAAATATGTAAAGTAAAATAAAAAACTAAACCTTTCTGAAAAAGTGAAAGTAAAACTAGCAAACACACTCTGAAAAAACTAAAATGAAATCGAAAAGTCAAAACTAAAATAAAGTAAAAAATAATTGAAAATTCAAAACTATCGTAACCTTGGTTGGTATGTGTGTGCGCTCTAAGACAATAAAGATAAGCCTGAACAATAATCATCCTGACACCATTGGGAGGGTTTACCTGTCTTTCCCTAGTGCAGCTGGCAGAAAAATTACCAGCCTAGCACTTGTTGTCATGGAAACCCTTAACATGTTTTTGGTTGCCCTTGATGCTCCTTGCCTCCGTCCACAACAAAGCAAACTCAGAAGAAGTTGGAAATCAATACAAGCAGCGGGCATGGCGGCGCGGCGTTGGGGCGGCCGTGGCTGTGGTTTGAAATTCACCGGCGGTATCCATGTGGCTGTTTGAAAATGCATAGAATAATGGGAATTAAGGGCGCGCCAATCTGTCCAGCTTAGCAGAGTGCCTGAAAGAGATGGGACGGAGAGGGGAGGGAGGGAGGCAGGGAGAAAAGTGTCACGTTGACAATTTTAAAATGCAGCTCTCTCCAGTCAATCAGCCCAGGGACAAACTTTGATGCGACTTTACTCCGGGATAACATGCCAGCCAATTTGGATGTCGCTCGAAAGGGAAGATTCAGGCGCTCCTTGTTTCGCCGGCGCTAACACCTTTAAAGAGCTGCTCTAATGCATCCATCTCTCTCTCTCTTCTACTATCTCTAACCTTGACATGAGAGGGCTCGCCATCTCCCCACAAAGCAGCTGATTGAATGCCAATGTGAACGAGTTTGCTAAAGCACACACTTTGTATCCTGCCTGTGGACTCCTGATTGGAATCCTCGGAGGCTCTCCCTGTTTCTCATCCTACGGGCTCAATCACCAACGTCTGATTGGTCGTCTTAACCCCCCGTGACCTCTTTGAGATGGACTGTACCGCCGCAAGAGCGTGGGTGGCCTCACACTGCCCTGTCTTTTCTCTCTCTCTCTCTCTCTCTCTCTCTCTCTCTCTCTCTCTCTCCCGCGCGCACGCGTAAAAAGCCACAAATAGTGTTGCACTGTATACCAATACTAAAAAAGGAACCGCGATACCCTGCCATTAAAAACGATACGATACCCCATTTTATTAGTATTGATACTGTAAGAATGGCAGTGTTTTAATACGAGCCGTGAGTTGCGTTGATGTGCGACAGCATTAAAAAATACACTGTGAAGATAACCAAAAGGAGTCAACAAGTGAAGTTGAACAGAAGATTAAAGCAGGTCATGAATCTCTCACCGGCTGCACAGTCCCGCTCTGAGTTGGTGTCTCTATCAGCAGAACTCCCTTAGAAAAATGATTTTCATGTCTTTTATATTATAAAGCAGGTTTAAGTTCTGTAAAGATACTGTTAAACTATCAAAACGCTCAATATACGGAGAAACACACACAGCCCGTATTCAGAAATTGTGCGTTTGAAACAAGCCGTTAGGATTTCTGTCCATTTGTGATGTCACAAATATACAATATTTAGACCATTACACAGTTTTAAACATTGACATTCTAAATGTGTCCCAGTTTATTTCCTGTTGCAGCTGATGTGAATGACATCAGCTGACAGGAAGTACACATGGACCCAAGCTGTTGCCTAGCAACGCAATTCTGTTGAAATGCACTAAAACAGAGCATTTCAGACAGAGGGTAAATACAGGTATATTCAGACAGACAGTGCGAGGAAAATAAAATGTTTTTTGAACATTACAACATTTACACATGTTCTAGTAGAAACACAAAATACAAATATGAACCTGAAAATGATCACGATATGGGACCTTTAATGAATCAATTTTTACATTTAAACTTTTTTAATTAATTAAGTGCCATGTTCTGTCTATTATT
Organism: Sebastiscus albofasciatus; assembly: GCA_916701655.1. Lineage (NCBI taxonomy): Eukaryota > Metazoa > Chordata > Actinopteri > Perciformes > Sebastidae > Sebastiscus > Sebastiscus albofasciatus. Next base: position 4,498 of record CAKAOI010050627.1, on the reverse strand, counting down.
CCATTACTTTTCCTGATGTTTTTGCCGTGGTATCGTTTCAGTATCGGTATCGAGATATTTAGGCAGGGTGTAGTATCGAAGCAAGAATTTTGGTATCGTGACAAAGTTTCGAGGAGCCGCGGAGTAGGCTTTTAAGAGCTCGGAGGTAGCTTCGTGAAACACATTTGTTCCATTCACAAACACCCACTTTCTCTGAGGAGAGCTCGCTGGGGGGGGGAGCACCGGGGTGGAGGCATTTTGATCGTCTGCTACTGAATTGTTGATGCTCCGGGAGCTTTTTTGAGACTGCGTCTATACAGGTCAGAATATGAAGGGTGCTCCTGCAGCTCTTCTTCCATCAGAAGTAGCAAACACAATAAGAAAGAAGCTCTTCAATGGATCAATCAGCCACAATTAAGCACAGCATCTCACGAAAACAAACAAGCAAGAGGAATAAGAAAGAGAACGACTTCAACCGTGGCTGATGACAAAAGCCCTGCAAAAATCAGAAAAGGGCAAACTGTCTTTATTTTTATGGATCATGTGGACTACAGAGTAGGGAGACGGGCTTAAGCAATTCACAGCAGGGTTGAAAAATGCTTCCTGTGTGGTTTTCAGAGAGATTTGCAGAGAGAGATAAACAACTTTGTGAAGAGGGGAAAGACTCGGCGGCAACAAGATGAAAACAGCCCTCAGGTGCTGTTTGACCAGGTGCAGCGGTACACTGTGTTCAGAAAAGCTGCCGTGTTTACTGCTTTGTGGAAGCGTTTGAGCCTTCGCCTCCACACACTGTGTCCCAGTGAAAGTGGAGACCTACTCAGGTCAAGCTCCGAGCTCAGGAAACACACACACACACACACACACACACACACACACACACACACACACACACACTTCATTACCAAATAAGTGAGTGAAAAATACCTGTTTCTCTTCATTGTCTCCAGCTCATGATTGTTTGTTTCGACTTACTGATCTGACATCATTAGGGCTGCAACTAATGATCATTTTAATTTTGCATATTATTTTCCAGATTAATTGATTTGTCTATAAATGTCATCATATGGGAAGGCGTATAAATATTAGGACCGTCAAAATGAACGCGATAATAACACGTTAACGCAAATTTGTTTTAACGGCACTAATTTCTGTAACGCAATTTGCGATTTTTATGTTGTAGCGGGCTCAGTTTTAAAGCTATAGAGTGAAGGTGCTGGCTTCACATGAAACCTAAAGAATCCATCGGTACCAACCATGTCATCCCAGCTTGCGCGAGGCAAAGGAGGTTAAATAACGCTAAACAAAAGTTATGCTACATTTTTTTTTAGTGACTGTCATGGCCATTTTCAAAGGGGTCTCTTAACCTCTGACCTCAAGATATGTGAATGAAAATGGGTTCTATGGGTACCCACGAGTCTCCCCTTTACAGACATGCCCACTTTATGATAATCACATGCAGTTCGGGGCAAGTCATAGTCAAGTCAGCACACTGACACACTGACAGCTGTTGTTGTCTGTTGGGCTGCAGTTTGCCATGTTGTGATTTGAGCATATTTTTTATGCTAAATGCAGTACCTGTGAGGGTTTCTGGACAATATCTGTCATTGTTTTGTGTTGTTAATTGATTTCCAATAATAAATATAGTTTTTTTTAGGGATGCACCGAAGCAAAGGCGCTTCCCGGGGCCGTGGCCAAAGCGCCACCGGGGCGGACTGTCCTCAGTGCGCCCCGGTCGCGTCGTGACCCCACGTAAAAGATGCCAGGGGTCTGTGGCGATTTATGCAACCCACCCGACCCGTCTTGAAACACGGATGAAGGAGTCTAATGCACGCGTGAGTCAGAGGGTGCAAGCAAAACCCTGTGGCGCAATGAAACTGAGGTGGGATCCCGGCCCCGCGGGGTCGGGTGCACCGCCGGCCCGTCTCGCCCGCACCGTCTCGCCGGCACCGTCTCGCCCGCACCGTCGGGGAGGTGGAGCGTGTGCAATAGGACCCGAAAGATGGTGAGGAGAGGTTAACGTGCTGCCGTAAAGTTGTATCGGAGCCGAATGCGAGTACAAGTACATGAGTACAGTATCAGAACCGTATCGGTGCATCCCTACATTTTTTTTTAAACATATATTTTTTGATTTTATACATTTAACACATTGTACATACAACACAGAATCTTAAATAATAATTTATTTATTGCGATTACATTTTGAAATGATTGACAGCCCTAATAAATAGCACAGCATTTGAAGAACATTCCGCATGTCATGATAACACATTTTAGGCTTTTCGCTCGTCATTCAACGCCACGTTGTTACCGTGAAGCGGCCGTTTAGGCGACAAAACCACTCTGTTAGGTTTAGGAAAAACAACGTGGTATGACTTGAAAAAAGTACGTAAACTAAGTAAAATACGTACGTAAACAACGTTACATGACTCATCGCAAGCGTCACTAACATAACATCAAAATAACTCAACAACACACAAACACCGTTCTTCTGGTTGAAAGTCCTGTGTTTGTTGGACCTGCCTGCCATAATCATAATCATTCTCATTTTTTTTTCTACGTCACTAGCTCTGAGCGTAGCATAAGATAAGATAGGATAAGATATTCCTTTATTAGTCCCGCAGTGGTGAAATTTGCAGTGTACAGCAGCAAGGGGGATAGTGCAAAAACAAGATGTATCAGCAAACAGTAAAAAAAAAAAGAGCTAAACAAAGTATAACAAAATATGAACCATTTTAATAGAGTAAGTATAAAAATAGGAGCAGTATATACAGTATTGACAATAAACAGACTATTAACAAAATTGCACAAGTGGAAAATGATATTGCATATACATGTGGATTCCTTTGTAACACAGGTGTTACATGACTTACAAATTACCGTGTCATTAATGCCTCATTTGAGACCGGGGCTGATAAATATATAGAATAATGTCATTAAAAAGTGAAAAATGTCCAGTCAACCCCAAACCAGAAGATATTCAATTAACAAATACGAGGAAAAGCAGTAAATATTCATACGTGAGAAATTGGAACCAGTGCATTTAATTTCGATTAATTTCTTGTCAATGGACTAATTGTTTGAGCTCTAATCATTAGTTTTAATTAGATTTTATATTAGATTTTTAAATTCAGACTAGATGACGTCAGCCAATCTTTATGGACCTCTGTCACAGTAGGGAGCAGGAAATGAAGGAGTCATCTGACAGAAACTTCTAGCGAAGAGGCCATACATCACACTTCTGACTGAGGGAGTGGGGGGGTGAAGTGTTTAATTACGGCCATTAATTGCTGAGTCATTGTAGCCGCAGATATATTATGATGATACGCTATCATTATGAGTAAGTATACGTCGATTTTTTAATTATATTTCTTGCTTTTTTTCAAGAGCTAATTTCCTCACACGAAGGTTTCATCTTATTTTGAAATGATGTTATCCTGCACAGTTATCGCATCACACAATATGAACACATGAAACGCAGCTATGTCAGAAGTGCCGGACAGAGACGTAAGCATGTCCGGATGGAGCGTTTTCACGTGTCTTGCACGAGCCATCGATCACTCGGACGTGATTTTTCAAGGCAAATCTCTCCCCGGGGATGATTAAATACAATTGCCTTTCCTTCCTCCAAAATCTCAAGTATGTGTAGCTAAACACGCCACCAGGCAATGAAAGCTGGCAGTATGAATGATGGTCATTACTCTCACTACCGAAGCTGCAAATGCCTCATTCCAGGGAAGGAGCCGTATGGTGAGCATCCTTAATGAGTGTTCAGGAGCAGGAATTCATATATTTACTCTTGGTGTGATTAAATTGCAGTGCTGGCGAGGCATCAGACGGGAGCGGTTGTTTACCTAACAATGCATTATCCCAACGTACAATCAATCTACCCAATTCTGTAACACAGACAGAACACCTCTTTTGGGTTTGAAAATGCAAAACACCTTTCCCAACATCAGGACTGGATGTTCTAAAAACACCCGAGAGGAGGCAGAGAGGATTAAACATGAATGTATTTTGCATTTTGTATTGAGGTGATTTTTCAGTCCGCTATGCCTGCTGTTTTTTTTTTTTTTTTTTCGAGACATTAAATTGAGGTTGGAAAGGCAATAAAGCGGAGTATTTTTTCCTGGCACGGCAGCATCCCATAGAGTGAATGTGACAGACATGTGAGAGATGGGGAGAATCGCTGGCTGCTCGGCTGTAAAGATCTGAGCTGCATGCTTCTCCTCCCCGCGATTTAGCAAGATGTTCAACTGTTCTCAACACATACCACACTGTTTGTCATCACTTATCAAACCAATTAGCATCAATGTAGGGAGAAGCAGCACATAACACGGGAAAATGTATGCGAAAATGAGATGCAACGTCTCTTATCTTTTTCTTGTTTTCTGACAGATTTAGACTTGAGACACTTTGTACTTATATTCTAACCTTTTAGAAACTCGATGCCTTATGTTATTAATTCAGCATGCCTAAATATATATTTATTTAGGCATGCTGTTCAGTAAATTTTATTTAT
>CAKAOI010050626.1:4865-58102 GCA_916701655.1 Sebastiscus albofasciatus | reverse complement strand
GGTTTTTTTACAACCTGGACCTGTTTCTCTGGAAACTAGTCATTTATTTGATGAAAACACTGCAAAGGCTGGAAAATACACCTGTTAGTAAAAAAGTGTGATCTTCTTTGTTTTTGTGTTTCTTGTATATTTATTTTATTTATTTTATTTTTTACACATTCTGTATCTGTTCAAAATGTACCTTAAAGGGAGATTTGTCAAGTATTTAATACTCTGGTCAGCATGGGAGTGTGCAAATATGCTTGCTTTATGCAAATATACACTCACCGGCCACTTTATTAAGCACACCTGTTCAATTGCTTGTTAACACAAATAGCTAATCAGCCAATCACATGGCAGTAACTCAATGCATTTAGGCATCTAGACTGGTGAAGACGACTTGCTGAAGTTCAAACCGAGCATCAGAATGGGGAAGAAAGGGGATTTAAGTGACTTTGAACGTGGCATGGTTGTTGGTGCCAGACGGGCTGGTCTGAGTATTTCAAAAACTGCTGATCTACTGGGATTTTCACACACAACCATCTCTAGGGTTTACAGAGAATGGTCCGAACAAGAGAACATATCCAGAGCGGCAGTTGTGTGGACGGAAATGCCTTGTTGATGTCAGAGGTCAGAGGAGAATGGGCAGAGTGGTTGGAGATGATAGAAAGGCAACAGTAACTCAAATAACCACTCGTTACAACCAAGGTATGCAGAATACATCTCTGAACGCACAACACGTCCAATCTTGAAGCAGATGGGCTACAGCAGCAGAAGACCACCCGGTACTAGCACAAAAGAGTGTATGTATATATTTGCTGACAACCTAGTATGACATGGTTGGTACCAATGGACTCCTTAGGTTTTTGTAGTTTCATATGATTCACTCTAGCTTTAAAACTGTCAGTGTTTGGTTTGTCTGTTCTGGGCTACTGTAGAAACATGACGATATAAATGGCTCATTCTAAGGTAACACAAATTCTTATTTTCAGGTAATTATACACAAAAGAAAACATACTTATTAATATTATATTCCATTTCTGCCAATAGATCCCCCTAAATGCTACACGCTGTTCCTTTAACTGTGTATAAACTGAAGCTTTGGGGATACTAGCTTCAATTTACTGTAGCAGTGCCTTATAATGCAAAGATAATAACTGTTGTTCACTTTATGCTCCAGATAATTTACAGAAAATAACTCAGAAAATACATTAGCGTTGGCAGGAGTTTTAATGGTTTGATGCATTTGCCTAAATAAACAGAAATTTCCCATTATACGGTAATTCCAAAATAAAAATAAAGGTGGCTATATTGCAGCTACTTGATGGTGTTGATACTGTGTGTGTGTGTGTGTGTGTGTGTGTGTGTGTGTGTGTGTGTGTGTGTGTGTGTGTGTGTGTGTGTGTGTGTGTGTGTAATTGTTGCTGTGGAGGCGGCGGGGATGGTCGCAGGAGAGAAATTGAAAGGGGCGGGGGTGTGTGAGCTAAGGACTGTCATAAGAAGTAAATGCACATTCGTCGTACCACAGAGACACACTCACGGCACTCAGTCACTCTGCCTCAGTGTGCACTGTTGAAGCAAATTAAGGAAGCCTTGGCAGCCTTTTAATGGTCTGTCACAGTCTAACAGGTTTAGAGCGCTTACAATGGACCCAGGCACTAAGCCCGACAGCTCGCGCTTAATTGTTCAGAACCTGTGTGTGTGCGTGTGTATATTTGTGTGTGTGTGTGTGTGAGTGTGTGTACTGTGAGAGCCATTCTGTGCCTGTAACTAAAGTCATTGATTCTCATTATGAGGACAGATAAGATAGACACTTCCTGTCTGTCAGTCTGTCCGTGTGACTGGTTCAATAAAACGTGCTCCAGCTGATATGTTATGATGAATGCGGTGCCAATATGTGCGTTTCCAGCCACTGTTATTTTAGAGAAAGTGATCCTAAACCCAAGGTATTCACGCACGGTTACATTCTCGTCGGATAGGAAGTTAATTGTGTGGCTATTTCCACAAAAAAGGGAATCATGGAATGTCTTTCAAATAAACCGTCCTCAGACAGAGACAAAGACGCGCGGAGCACAAAGCCATAAGCAGATTGAGTTATTGACTCAAGCAGCCAGCGATAAACAAAACATCAAGTGTCTCAGTTTTCAAGTGGTGCCTGAAGAAATCAACAAAGCAAATAAAAAAACATTTGTTTTTCACTCTATAGCCCGCTCTATCAGCGAGCAAAATGGCCCACAAAGGATGAGGTGGCGGTGCCTAAAAATCCCCCTCCTAAATGGTTGGAGATTCTGAGCCGTGTGACCTAGAATATGTTTGACAATTTTCTTTTAATTAGGCCTTGAAGACACGACTCATTCCAACTGCTGTCCCGAGAGCTAAATTAATTACTGAGACAAAGCCCATTCTAGCTCATGGCAAAGATGAATCATTGCAGTATTTGGGGAATGAGCAATGTTCTTCATTCAAGGGCTGATGAAAGAGACTCAGACTCTAAAATGTTAGCTAATGTACTCCATTACAAGGCTCCCTCCAGCCGCACCACACATGTACAGAGCACATCGGCATCTGCTGCCTCTGCTATCGGGAATTCACCTTTTCATTTACTTTTCTATTAGACGGAATATTTATTTGAAGAATGCATAAAAAAAAGACAAGCTGGGGCTTTTATGATGGCTACACTACTGCACGTCTATATCAGTCGTACCTCACTCCCTTCTTCTCTTCAGTTTCACCTAACTTTGCGTCTTCCCTCTCAGTGGTCTGACCATTTTGCTTTTCCAGGGTGATCCACAGATAACAAGCCTCGACTCAACCGCCTCGCGCAGGCCATCAGCCAGCGGACGCGCCCTCAACGGCTGCCAGCAGGCAGGCCATTCATTCAGCTAAATGACTGTGTCATCTGTCAGCCAGTATAAATGGGTGTTTGTGAGTTATGGCTAATTAAGCTAATCACAACACCAAGGGTTGTGCCAGAACCCGGGCCCCACAAAGAGAGACAGATGAAAAGGTGAGTTGGTCGCACCTACACCTGATGAATATGTGAGGATTGGGAAATATATTTAACCCATTTGTGGCCGCAACTGAACTTCTTTAATTTCCTCTGGGCTTGCCTAGAGCACCAATGTGAAGACCTTTTCAAAATCGCTCAAACTGTTTGGCTGAAAAGTTTTCTCATCATACTATATCTAGTATTTTGGCACATTGGGAATACTGTTTTTGAAATAGACTCCATTATATTTTAGGAAAAAGCAGCAGTTCCATGTGCCCAAATACTAGATATAGTATGATAAGAAAATGGCTGTACTTTTTATTTAGAAAACATTTAATAAACATTTAATAAACACAATGTTAGCGTTTTTCCTCATTTTACAAAATCTTGACTTTGACTATTGATAAATATTAGATTTTTTCAAGGGATCTATAAAGGTCAAAGTTGTACTGTTATATATATGGAGGATGGAACCTGCCAAAATCCAAAATCAATCAACCAATAAATAAATGACTCGATAAATAAATAAAATGTCATTAAATGTAGCAAAAATAGTATAAAAAAATAAATATAGACATTCATTAATTGATAAAATGTGACATAAATTGATGTTTCTGTTTTAATTTGCTTTATTTATTTATCTTTGCATAAATTTCCTTATTTATTTACACTTCTGTTTAAGTTTCTCTTTTATTTATTCATGTATTTTTTTTGCATTTATTTATTCATGCATTCGTTTATATATTTTTGCATTTACTTTTTATTTATTTGTATTTATCTTTAAACATATGTATATATTCATGTATTTATGCATTTATTTATTTCTCCATAATTAAATACTTGCCCATATTATGTCCATAACAAATCATAATCCCTTTTCATACTAAATATAGTCTTTGGTCACATATCGGTCAATAATGGGACAATTTTTTGTTTGTATCTGACAAGAATAGGTATGTTATAGATAAATCCTAGTTTTGATTGCTTGTATTACACAGAGCAGTACTGTGGAATCAGGGATTTGATAATAATACGTTCTGTCTTGTTTGTTACTTCTATCTATTCATCCCTCTCTGATTATCACTTATTTTCTCACACTCTTGCAATGTCCTATTCTGTCTCTTCTCTGAGTTTTCCGACCTTGTGAATCAGAAGATGTGCAACGAATCCCTACTAGCAGGTTTGTATTGACTGAATGATTGGCCAGTGTGTGCTCGGCAAGTCTGATGAGGAAAAAAACCTGAGTTTGCTCGGGCGACACCTCCAGATTAAATTGAAGGGTTCGCGGGGATGTCCATGTCCTCAGATAAAGGAGTGATAACCCACTCAAATGTTTTCATTAGGGTAAAAATGTGTCTCGTTATCTATGCCTGATAAGATGAGAATCCCCCATATGGAAGGATAACATATGGAAACAGTCGGACGGCAAACAGTTCTTGCACCGATTCCCCAGCAGTGGAGTATTTGTAATCCTAAAGGAGAGAAAAGCTAGTATTGTCCTCTGCAGCACGTGTGTAGGTGTGTGTGTCTCTATCTGTATGTTATGAAGAGAGATGAACTCTGCAGCAGCACATAGACGCAATGCGGGCTGGCCCTGGAGTTCACTATTCATCCCCAGTTTTTCCTCATATATCTTGTCACAACAAGAAGACCAAAGTACTTCAGCTCTTGCACTCTCTGACACACACACACACACACACACACACACACACTCACATCTGCATGAGCTCTGACTAACTTGGTTATAAGCAAACTACATGGACGCTGGAAATGCAGTTTCTCCCAGTTGTATCTGACTATAAAACGAAGGAATCTGTCTGTCTGTGTGTCCTTCGCATATCTCAAGAACCATTTATCCCATCTATTTCACACTTGAAGGGGACCCAAGGGAGTGATGTGTCAAATTTAGTGCAATTTTCAGTATGAATAAACTTTGAATAAACAAGCGAACGGCGCTCTTTGCAGCAGCGGGGGAGGGGCTTAACAGGGCTGCGGACTGAGTTGAGCATGTCGTCGCGGCTCATTGACTGCAGTTCAGTTTTGCTGCTGGATGCTGGATATACTAAAGTTGCAACCAAACTCTTCTTCACTTCCCTGGAGTCAACGAGCGATGAGTGATTCTCGACAACGCTGCAAGAGGCACCTCCGGGGGCCGTTGCGAACGGCCACGCGCTCTACTGAACAGGCACCGCCTCCGACAATGCTGCAAGCAGCAATTCCAGGAGCCAATCAGCCACTACCGAATGGTAACATGCTCCTAAACGGCCACGTCCCGAACAAGCACTGCCCCAGTACAGTTAAATAGTCCAATATGGCTATTAAGCCAGGACAAATGCAAGACCATGATTCCCAAGCACGCCCAACATGTAAAATAATAATCACAAACATGAGTAATGTCTGGACTGCAGAGACCAAGATGATTGAAGCAATCTTGGGAATTGGAGATAATCTGTTGAATGAGGAAGCATACCATCAAAAATGAAACAGCTAAGGGGTCAGAGAGAAACATGTGTTTATATAAGCAACTAAAGTTGACTAAGAACACATGCGCTTTTTCAAAAGTGTCTCACTGCTTTTTGCAGTCACACACATGGGAGAGTCACAAAAGGGAAGAGGCTCGTCTAAGAACATTTCTCAAAAGCTAGAAGCTGCGTATCAAATATCTCAAGAGCAGCACTCCACGAGCAGGAAGTGGAGACTCAATTTCCAATGGCAACACTTTACCTGACATTGTATGTTCACTCCATTATTGCCGTCGTCCATAAATGGGCTCTGTCACACCAATTAGTGGAAAGTACCTACATGGAATGTTTCCTTTTCTTTGCCATTGTGCTTGAGATCAATTCTCCATAGACCAGAAAATCTATAATGTGCGGCTTAGTCACAGTCCAGGCAATAGGAGTCTTTGCAGCCCATGTGGCTTTAAGTAAAGAATCCAATAACACCAAGTGCAATCATTAGTTTGTCAGGTTTTATTACAGTAAAGTACCTGAAGGCTGGTCCACTCACCGCAGCTGTTATCTAACCTGTTTAGCTGTTAATAGTAATAGTGATTTGAGGTGAGACGCTTGGCACCCTGTAGTCACCACAGGACTGTCTCTGCATCTTCCTGTCTCCTCTCTCAGCCTGTCTGTCTTCCCTTCTTGTATCGCTCTACTCCTCTATTTGTGTCTCTCCTGTTTTTGCTGTCGAAATCTCTGTCTCAAACCTACATTCTTTCACTCTTCCAGTAAAAAAATCAAATAAGCCAAAGAACAGATTATTGAATACAATAAACAAAAAAAAAAAAAAAATCATAATAACAATCAGAAGAAAATAAATACATCCTGTGAGGCACAGCAGTGCTTTGAGCTAAATGCTAATGACAGCACGCAACGACTTACAATGTGTGACAGCTGCGACACAAGATTGGCCAAAGATTCATCACTGACTTTAAGGATGTTGACTTTTTCAATGTATAATCAAAACCAAGTGTCTAAGTACCCAGTCAAAGTCCTGTGCTTTGCTTAACTTGCACGGCAGCTCGCGATGTCACGAGATCACGAGAGAGCCGCGGGATCACATATCACACAAAAATCCATCTTGTCAGGCTTCAAGTACTGCATTTTGTCTCTGGCAAGCCAGTGCGCGGACCAATCAGCATCCTGCGAGGATCTACTGGCAGCTACGGGCGCTGCTTAGGTGTGTACAGAGAGGCATCTGTGCATTCTAAACAACAATGGCAGCTTCTAAAGAGGTTAGATGCTGCAATAGCATCAGTTTTATCAGGACTAGAGAGTATTTCAGCAAAGAACGTCACTGAAAGCGATGTTTTCGCTCTTCTCCTGACTGGCTTCGGCAAGAGTTTGACTGACAGATGGTTCATCCAATCACCTGCCAAGTGTTTCCTGAAAGTGCCTGCCCTTTTCTAAACAGTTTCCAATGACGGCTTCTCAGATGGTTCTGTGTAACAAACCATCTGGCGGGTCAGGTTAGTGCTTCGCACGACCAACCATCCACCTTGACTACCTCCCTGTGACTTCTGTGCAGTGTGAGGATGTCACACTTCCTGGACTGGAAAACAGCTCTGCCACTGAATATAATCCAGGCAGCAATTATGTTTCCACAAAAATGCATTTGGCAACGGAAAAATTCGTAGTATATAAAAGTATTGTAGGAGTTAGCATTGCATATTCACTGGAAACAACACAATCTCTCGCTTTGACTCTCTTTCTAGTCACAGCTCCTGACTTCTACATGACTTTCTCCGCTGCTGTTTTGTCATACCACCTTCCCCCCCTGAGGGATCTTCATCCCACCATATTAAGAGTGGAAATGTATCCGCTTCCATTGTAATTACAAACCCACTGGAGGCAAAGCTTCTTGATCTCGGCTGGATCCTCGCTTGCTTTTCTTTCTTCCTTTATTTACTCACCTCCCTCAGCCGAGAGGACAGACACATGCTGAGCTATCAGTTCTGTTTTTCTTCCCTTTCTGTCGGGCATTCTTTGCATCTAATATGCCTGAAATTACAATAGCATTTTAGGGAGGCAATAAAAACAATGACATAGAGGGTGAGGGTGTTTGAGAGAAAGAGGCGAGTCTGCATTAGTGGGGGATTGCTGTTCCATATACAGTATGTGTTGCATATGAGGAGCTATAAAAATGCAAGAGGCAGACTCAAAGGCTGGAGCCATGCCTGTGTTTACTGTTAGTGTCTGGATTAGCCATCTCCAGGCGCTGTGAATCCTCCTCGAGGCTAAAATGTGGACTCGTAACAGCCCGGGACGAGGGCTTGATAGTGGGGGAGAAATTGCTTTCTGCAGGGACGAAATGAAAACTGCTGAAAAGAAAACAACGTCCCTGCTGTCCCATGAAAACAGGTCAGTTAAAGCCAGCGGCGTCCACTACGGTTTGAGGGTGGAGGGTCAAGATGAGGGCGAGCGGTTGATGACCCCGTAGTGATCTGTAACTAAGACCGGATAAACGGGTACTGTGTGGGAAGTGTGGCCTACCAACGGCCCACAGGACAACAAAGTGAAGATAGAAAATAAAAGACACAAGAGAGAGGTGTGTCTGTTGTGAATTTGCGAGTTTGTCTGTTTCAAATTCATTCCAGGATTATTTTTACACTATCAAACTCTTGTCAGCTGGCTTTGTGATACACAGGATGAGTATTTCCTGGAATGTCTCACACAAAAGTAAACTTTCGTAATCAAAACGGTGCATGGGATATTAGAGATGTCAAAGTGAGGAGATTTTCCCACCGGTTAATAAACTCAACACGGGTGTAACCGATTACACCGGATATTTTCCAAGAAAAGATGATGCTCAATATATGCAGAGTGATTACTTTGATCTTTAACGTTGGATGGCTGTGTGTCTGGCCTCTCTGGTTGGGCCTTTGAGCCAGCTGTGACCGCTCCGTCCTCCGCAAGGCGATTGCCTCATTATCTGTGGAGTTGGGTTGTTTCCTGGTTTTACTGGTCTGGTCCGGTGTACGATCTTACACCAGTTTGATTTTATACCAACTGGCTGAACCAGCATTTGTCATTATGACACGTTCTGGTAACTTAAAAAGCAGCTAAAATCAGCAGCAGGTGCCGGCAGCATCATGGCGCTAAATCCAGCTTGTATTGCATTAGAAATAAGCAATATGACAACGCGAATAACACAATATTATGTTTGCTAATAAACGGACTAACGGAGCCACGAGTATCGACAGGCCATGCGCATCTGCCAAGCTGAGGCCGATGACTTCGACATAACACCAGCAACATGACGGAGATCAAATTTCAGTAGTAGTTCATGTGGTTTTTGGGGTGACGAGACAAAACCACTTGTTTGCCACCTGCCGATTAAAGAGAAGGGGGTTAGCCCCAAAGCTAGCGACTGGCCCAGGCTCACTTAAGGTGGGCTGTTAAGGTGGACCAGCTAAATCCTCTGCCAACTCTCTCTCGTCCCGTGTGGGAAATCGGACTCCTGCTACTCTGTGCTGAGAGTCCGTACGGAGCAGACACTTTCACTTTCAGTTTATAGCGTCCGTCATCCGACTATGTTTTGATAATACGGCGCTGATTCGCCAAAATTAACTAAATGGGTTTTATTTCTGTTAAAAAAAAAGCATAACAACAATGGGGGCGGTGGGCAAGTAATGTAATCGGTGTGTGCCCGAACACCGTGTAACACCGGTGACATTGACTACCGCAGCAAGCCTTTTGAATATACAGTACATTGCAGTGAAAACAGTATGCCATGTGAATGTAGCATAATAAGCCACATTTCTGAGGACACTTTTCAGTCAATATTGAGGTTATAAATACTGAGGTTCAATACTCAGCCTTATTCAACACAGATACTGTACAGTATGTCTGGTGAGACTACTGCTGAGTATTTTTAGTCAATGGATAAATTATTTTGCAACGCACAAAAAACAAAGACAGTGCTTAGTCAGAGGAGGACAAAGGTGGCTTCAGCTTTTAGAAAAACCAGCCCAGTGAGGTCTAAAAATTCAGACACTCCGCGGTCCCGTGTGCGGATGTTGACGGCGATGACTGCGCTCCCCGGGGGTGTGGCAGTGAAGAAGAAAGGACCACGATGTTTTCCCAAAAACATGTGTGACGGAGCCCCGCCGCAACTGGGACCACAGCCACAGCGTTTATGTCTGTCTTGTGGAATGTCCTCTGCTGTTGCTTCCTGTTTGTGCACAACACCGTTTTAAAAACACCCCTGCTCCTCTTTGCCGTAGGTGGTGCTGGCAGAAGCGATGACAGTCGTGAATGGTGGAGTTCGCTGGTGACACAAAACAGCTCGAGCACTCAAAAGATAATTTCCTTCCTGCTTGCTAAAAAAGAGCCGAGGCCTGAATGAAGGCGTACCTTGATATCACAGGAATAGCATAAAAGGAATGCTGTGTGCAACCAGGAGCCAACGTACAGTGATGATTATCACATCTAAATCCAATTTCTTCATTCTTTGCATGCAAGCGCTTCAGGGGAGTCTCAACATGTTGGCAAATAGGCGCCTGGGAATTTAAGCGGTGCGTGTGTAAGATGAGAGAATATCAGAGTGTCGTAATGGAAATATAAGAGAGTGAGATAAAGATTTGGCGTGAAGCCTTGTAAATGCATTTATTAGAGGAAGAAATACAGAGGAATAAAAACCTGCCAAATCTTTGTTTCCAGCTCTGTGACTGTGACAGCAACGCGGCGATAATAAAATTCCTCAATTTGGCTCGAGCCTGAGTTCCAGTCACACCCCGAACGTTGCATTAGAGAACCAGATCGCACCAATAAAGTCAAATCAAACGGATTGCAGAACAGCAATTAATTCCAAGGATAATGACAAGGGAAGCCGTCCAAAAGTGTCTCTACCTCAATTAGTCTCTCATTGCACTGTCGATGCAGAGGATGGATGATAGAAAAACAAATTAAGTTGCAGAGAAGAGAGAGAGGGGGTAAAAGGAAGAGATATAGTAGGGGAAGGAAGGAGGGAGGAAGAAATAGTGAGGGGAACGCAACGAGGGCTTGAGAGGAAAGAGTGGGAAAGATTAAAGGGATGGGATCGAGAAAGGAGGGAGATGGAGAAAGGGAATTTGCTGTGTGCATAAGAGCTTCTCTGATAGTAACGGCCACTAATGGACACCGGGGAGAGAGTGATTAGAAATAAGAAGCAAGACAGAGAGAGCAAAGTACTCTATAATGCTGCAAAGCAAATTTTCGCCTTGCGTTACTCGCACGAGTTTTGACCACAGAATCATTTGTGTTCACTCGCGCTAGACGCGCCAGAGAGGAGGAAGGGCTTACCTCCATGAAGATACCACCAACGTTTCGTCAACCATGGCTGAAATAACCACTATTGCTGCTTTGTACATGTTGTGGAAGTCCCAGATATGTTATCATTACATCATTGTGAATTTTGGTGAATTTCACCGAGCTGTATTCACTGTATCTAGCAAGCCACACGTCATCTGAATTAATATTGGTTACTACAGTGGTATGAACCCAAAACAAACAGATTTTTTTTTGTGATTGTTTTGCAATAAACGGAACAAAAGGATGCCGAATGAACTGCATAATGATTCCGATCTGTAAAAAATCAGAATTCATGCTTTGTCACATCTGTCCACAAGACGATAAGCAAACAACTCTTAAAATGCTTGTTTTCTGAATGGAGTTCGGATTGATCAGTGATAGACTATGCTGACATTGTAGCTGCTCCATCAACACTCAACATAACGTCATCTAGGCATTAATACAGATGCGACATTATTGTTTATGCCATAGAGAGTCTGTGGTTTATACACATACATTTATACACAGAGGTTTGTCCGGTCTCTGTGCAAATATGAGGTACTATCATAGCCCTGGATGCCCACAGATGGTGACAATATTTTTTCCTCCGTTTTCGATTCAGCAACGTCAGGACGTCGACGTCAGGATGTCAGGACGTCAGGTGAAAGAGTTGAAATATGTATGTATGTAATTGCGCTGCGCATAAGACATCAGAGCAACAAAAAGACAGAGAGACATCGAATGACATGGAGAAAGAAGTAATATTCTGTACTCACAGCTGTAGGGGCCGGGCAGTAGGCGTAGCTTGTGTGCGAGGACTGAGGGTGGTGATGAGGGTGTTGCTGGTGGTGGGACACGTAGTGCAGATTTGTACGGGTGTAGGAGGGGCCGCTCCAGGCCCCTTGACCACCACTGCTACCAGTGGCTGCTGCCTTGCTGCTGTGGTAACCTCTCACCGCTGCACTGGGCTGGTGGGGAAGGAAGGATGGGAACAACATGGGGAAGGGAAATGGGAAACAGGAGGTTGGGGGGAAAAGGGGGAAAGGAAAGAGGTTAATGTGGGTGAGAGAACGAGAAGAAGAGAGGAACTGTGAGGGAGTGACAAATGTTACCGTTCAAGAACATCAATAGCGTAACTGCTGCGAGCAGCCTCCACTATGCGGCAGGCAAGCACTGACACCGACTGCCCGCTCGCTGACCTGTATCGAAAGAGAAAGCGGGACGCGGTGTTGATCTAAAATTTCCATACCAGAGCATCAAGATTGTTCTCACACTTTCTTTTCACTCATTTTCTCCCTCCCTTCCTCTCTCTCTCCGAGCGCCAGATGTTGTGAAACCCCCCTCTGTCACGGTCGAGATGTGTTCTTGCTAGAAAAGTGCTGATTGGTTTGATAAGATGCTTGGATTACAGGCTGGCAATGGGTTCTCCCACTGTATGTATTGGGTATCAACAGGGTCCAGGAAACACAGGGCTGAATCTGCTGACAGGCTGGCTTATGGCGCTCTGAGATGGGTTACCTGGGCTGTCACGGCCACTGGAGCACAGAAAAAAATACAGGACACACAAATGCTGATCCGTGGCATTTTAACAAGAACAGGGCAAATACTATAGTATTTGCAAACTCTGGTTAGCAGTGCCATTTAGAGTTTGTTTAAACCTGTATTAAGTCTCCAAACAGCAGGTATTACTATAATAGGTTGTTTGTTTTGTCAATCACAGAGAACACTTGCCATCCAAAGAAAACCACATTTATCTCAAAAAAATCATTTATCAGACAACTGAAGGCTAAAGTGGTGTTTTATTGGTTGATTCTCTTACATTGTCACAAAACTGAACACGGATGTTTTTTAAGCTTTGTTCATACTTCAATAAAGATGCAGACGGCGGCAGACTTTCACCCTGAGAGTAGACACCCACATATGCTTCTATTCATATTAGAATCAGTGGTCTGCGTACACAGATGCATATACATGCAGCGCTCACATATACTGTATATAAGAAGTGGACATAGTCACCAGAACGTCACCAATTGGTTTGTGGACTGCCGTTTTGAAGCCTCGAGTTCAGCATTCTGGCGGTCAAGCTTTCTGGCCGTCACCATCTTGGTTTTTGCCCCTCGCCATCTTGGCTTTTTGCAACCAGAAGTTACACAAGAGGGTAGAAGTAAGCACAACCGAACGCTCGAACGCTGAATAAGACATTTTTAGGGGACCAAAATGTTACAATTAAATTTCATGAACTGAACACACTGTGAAAGGGTTAAAGTTGTAAGGAAAAAACAAAAACTCCCAGACTGGACAACGCCATGATAGCGACCTGTCAATCACAATGTAGCCCCGCCCTAAAGCATCCCCTGCTTTATAGTCTATATGACTCTAAATGGGACCATAATTTACTAAATGAACATCATGCTGTATTGAAGAAGACTTGAAACTAGCGATTGAGACCATAAACTCATGTTTACAATGTTTACTGAGGTAATAAATCAAGTGAGAAGTAGGCTCATTTTCTCATAGACTTCTATACAATCAGCCCCCTGCTGGCTATTAGAAAGAATGCAGGTTTAGGGCACTTCTGCATTGGCTTCACTTTTCAGGCCCAGAGGTTGCCCACTGTGCGCTCTAGAAAACAAGATGCTGACCTCACAACAGCAAAAAGAAGAACTCGTATGTTGTTGAATTTGGCTAAACATCAAGCAAAAATTGGTATGTGCAACCGCTAAATGAGAATAGGACCAAGGATGTTGAATAAAGTACATATTATTTACAGTACACAAAGTTTGAGCAGTTTCCCACAACAACTCTTCTCAACTTCTTGGCCAAAACTTGCCATGGACATTTTTCTCTACTTCACATACTGCAGACAAAACAATTACAAGTTATTCGCTAATATCACAATAAACACAATTAGTGTATTAAACAAAGATCTTAAAAAAATATATAAAAATAATTATTTCTAACTAACAATACATATTTTAGTATTTAGATTATGTATGCTGTTCTGTTCTTGTTCCTGTTCCTGATTCAGATTACACTCCATCGGATAAAAACATGAAATACGATGCAATCTAAAGACCATTTTGCCGTGATTTGATTTACATTTGCAAATGGTGCGCTGAGCAAAGACAAACCACCTCGATGAAGCGCAGCTGTACATCACTAGTGAGCATTAACAGTCCCCTTTAGCCCCTGTTGGATTTTCACTAAGGTCAGAGGCCATCCCACACAGGGGATACAGAGAGGGGAGCGCTGGCTGCAATATAGACTCACAGCTGTGCTCAGAAAGCTTGCCAGTCTCGTATTTTCTTCATCACGAAAGGACCGGAGGGGGAAAACGTAAGCCAAAGTTCAGTAATACATACAATATATAACGACAGGTTTAAGGTTCATGTTAATATGAAACAGGAGGAGGCCGTTTCCCCCAAAGCAGCATAAATGCATTTATACAGTGCTGCAGAGAGTGCATAGAGGAGCATGAAAGAGGCCCACTGGTGTAATAAAACCGTAGGTATACTGGGAAAAAATAGACAAATATGTGAAGCACTGATTTTGAATCACCAGCCTCAAAAAATGGAAACTTCAGTTGCAAGAAAAAAGTTTTTTTTTTTCCCTGCTTTTGTCAGATACATCAGACACACTGAGTTATTTTCTCCCAGGCCTTAAATGACAAATTTAGTCATCGGGTCAACATTTGAGAACTGTGTGTGGGCAGAATATATTGTACTAACAACACATCAGCATTTAGAGCTATGCCTCACTGATGCAAGTTATTGAGTGCTATAGAGACATTATTCTCGCACTATTGTACAGCCACTGTAAAAGCCAGAAGGGAAGGAACAGCCCTGAATATGGTACATTAAGCTGCACGGCCACAGCCGCTGCTTTAACGCAAGTATTCACCAGTTCACAGAGTTTAAGTGCTGCCCCCGAGCCATGCAACAACCTCCACTGGCCTTATAAATGAGGATTATTCAGCCAAAGAGGAGGCGTTTAGAACTAACGCATCTATGCCCAGGTGTTTTGTTAAAAGATCTCAAGGGGGAGATACATTTTAAATACGTTTCATGCATATAAGTTATATGAGATAACGGAGCCACTGATGGAAACGTGTTAAGGCTGGGTTGCTATGCTTCATGAGTGACAAGATATCCGCCCTTCGTATCACAGGGGCTGAGCCGTGTTTTAACACGAGGCTGAGATCCAAAGGGTCTCGACATTCCTCCACTGGAATGCACGATTGGTCCCCGGACTCAGATTCATGTCACAGACTTTCAGCGGCTCGTCAGAGAGCTATACTCTGCCCATATTTCTCCATTTTATATAAGGGCCAATCGGATCTGGTTACACAAGGCTTTTCCTCCTCCGAGGGGGAATGTTTTACATGCAGGCAAACAGATGTGTGTATGTGCTGGCCGGTGTGTGCTGCGGTCGAGTTGCTCAAAATTTACCAAGGGGGATGATGAGGAAGAAAAACATTGTTTTCATTGTTTTTTTTTTTTAACAAGGGCAAAATCATATCCTCTGTGTGCCGTGTGTTCTTGTATATCTACCCTTGTGAGGAGCGACATGTGTTCTACATTTTAGCAGAGAGAACATCTTTGGAAAGTGGAGACATTTTGAAGTCCAAAAAACCTTTTGGATGGGACATTCTGAGATGTAATACTGTCCAAAAAACATTGATAGTGCAACATGAAAA
The DNA here is from genome assembly GCA_916701655.1 of Sebastiscus albofasciatus. Lineage (NCBI taxonomy): Eukaryota > Metazoa > Chordata > Actinopteri > Perciformes > Sebastidae > Sebastiscus > Sebastiscus albofasciatus. The sequence continues at coordinate 42,666 of CAKAOI010050626.1, read as the reverse complement.
TAGTTCATATTTATGGATTTTGGTCAGTCCGATTACTATCCTTTGTCTTACATTGATTTAGAGTTGTTCCGATGCCGATACCAGTATCCTAAATGCATCTGACACAGCTTAAAATGCTGGATCGGGTATCGGCGAGTATGCAAGTCTATGCACCAATCTGATGTCACCTTACCATATCATTTATCAGCTACACAGGAACAACAACAACACACGTCACACTCTACCCGATCCGTACATCCTGCACGATCGGTACTGTGCATGTGCAACTCTCAACAGAGAGGAGAAAGAAGTGAGATTGTTCATTTGTTAGCTACTTCAATCATCAGCTCCAGAAAAAAAAAAAGATTGCTGCGTCAGAAATCAATGATGGAAGTATTTAGGGCTAACCCCTCTTAGTCAACTAATCGGTCGTTTTGGTCTGAGTCGACTAAGATTTCTTTAGTTGATCAGTCATTTGTGTTATGCTTTTTTCATGCTGAATGACTTATTTCCAAGAAACTTAGGAGCATATCTCTGGTAAACCCCAAGATTTAAACTCAGTTTTACTGATCTGTCGAATAAATCAACTAATCGTCGACGTGTGTCGCGAAAATCAGTGTCGACTAAGTATTTCTTTGGTCGAGGACCGCCCTAGAAGTCGCCGATATTTAACATTTTGGCAAATTGGCTATTAGCAGTTCCTGTTTGTAATGTACAAATGGATGTACGGAAAGCTATCACTGAATTACTTTGATACCGAAGAAACACTGAAACCAAAAACATCAGCATAATTTTTTTGTGTTCAGTTTCGATTTAACCGATTTGAGTTATGACTCGAGAGAAGGAGCTCACATTCTTTAGAACACCGGCGAGCATCTGTCTCTTTCACCTCACGCAGTATCTCACAGTATGACAACCTCTGATCTGAAGCCAGTTAGATAACTACAGTGGGGCTGGGATAATGTTGGAGAGATTTGATTTCTTTCTTTAAATCAAAAAAGAAGCTTTGTAGAACAAGTTTATTTTGATAATGCATTCCCAAAAAAAAGATATCCAGGCTTAAGGAGCAATCAGTCACTCTCTATTAATGTATCCTGAAACCTTATAAAAACAGCTGCTCCACAGCCGGCTCACATATTAATATCTGTTCCAGCATGTTAACCTTATGTCATAATACATGCCCCAATACGGGGATGTGCATTATTTTCTTGATACAAGATATTCATTTGGCTTAACGGAGAAGAAAAATGCAACTACTTCAGCGAGCCAGGACGTTATCAGCACCGTATATTACTAAACATGCACGTCGAGGCGGTATAATGCTTCACCTTCAGCTATGAAAAAGTGAGTGGAGGATGTGGCTCCATTAATACGCTGAGATGAACCAGAGCATAGCACCTCTCCTGAGTCCATTTGTCACCGGTTAAGTGATTTCCTTCCCTCTCCTCGCTCTCCCCAGATGACACTGCGTGGTTAAAGGGTGTCAGGGGATGGACCTTTGTGAATTACAGAACTCTTGTGCGTCCTGCTCCTCGTATGGAAATGATTTCTTTATATAATGTGCAGCACTAGAAGGTATCAAACCGTGGGTCAATTCAATTCAATGAGCTAAAGGTTGATTTTTCTTTCCCGTAGCTGGATTTTTTTTTTAATTCAGAAAATGAATGCGTATTGAATAATATGAATAACTTGCCAGATGGACCGCATGTATCGCTCTTTTGGAATACAGTAAATTAAATCCAGCCTGGTCTCGGTGTTAATGGTGGTGTCAAGTCCTTGGAGATGAAGTAAACAAAGTTAAACTGGCCTATTTTATGATTTCTGAACTGCAAAAAAACTCCTTCACAGGAGTCATTTCTCTGTGAACACTGTGTGACCCCATAACTATGATGAAACCTCCCCCATGAGGTTCGTCTCTGAGGAATAATATGGTCATACTGAACAATTCTTTGCTTTCCAGGAAATATTTCCGCCATGAAATCTATAACACAATAGAACAAAAACACTCCGGTGGTGGTGTTGATGAAGCAAACTGTGGCCTATTGCCGAGACATCAGATTGCTTTTGTATTACAGAAAGTTTAACAGGAATACGTCTTCATGGCTCCCTGTGAAATTCTACACTTTTATAGTTTCAGCTCGGTATATTGACTTTTCTTGCAGGATGAATCAAACGCCCCGAGGCAACAGATTGTCTTTTGTTACACGTGTGTTATTTTTTTCCTGACAACTTATCTAATTTTATCTTATGAGTAACCTTTATCTAAAGGGGTGATACTTAACATTATGGCAAACAGTCTTGTGTCTGTGCTTTTTCTCCTTCATCTATGCATTTAATCACACCGTACTGTGATTATCTGATCGTCCCGAAGGCATTGTGCCCCACAGCTGTTGTTGGATCCATGGGTACTGTGATTTCCCACAACATAGATCCAAATCTAAATGGTCCTGGTTTCCTGTTGGCCTAACTGTGCTTTATCTTGGTCCATCCCCTTTTTCTTCAAAGAGACTGAAGTGCTGCCAAAAAAGACCCTATTTTATCTCCTGTCATCTCCATATTCCCATTTCACACGAAGCATATGAAGAATAACGCGCATTGGCGTAAAAGTGTCTCCCAAAAACCCATCAAATGAAACAAAAATGAGGTCTCTAAAACGTGACAACAAACGACTAAATAACCGAGCCCCAAAGCATGTTTGAAATGAAGGTTGAAATGAATGGTTTAAGGGTGAGAGGCTTCAACACGAGGACCAGGAAAGTCATCCCAGATGGCATTAGTTAGGGGATATTGTCTTCTGGAGGGCCCTCCACGCCTGGTTGCTCCGTTTGGCCGGCTATGAAAGAGATGCAGCTTTCCTTTGGCATCTCTGATGACTGACTTCCTGGAAGCCGTGTTGCGTGAAATGGCCTCCTCTGTACCAGCCGCTCTCCTTTGCCAATCCTCATCCTCTCACACAAGTCGACTTCCCGCCGCCAAACGCGCAGGTTTCGACTGTCACTCCTGGCAGCAGACGGAGGTGCGACGGGCTCCGCGGGTCGCCGACAGTTCCACCTACAATCCCAAATGGCACCTCTGTTCACCCACCCTCGTCCTTTCTCCGATGCTCGAGGGCCAAGTTCAAGCGTAACCAAGGCAACGCAGTGGCAGGATTTTGGCGCGTGGGAAGTCTGACAGGTTTCAGGCTGCTCTCAGTTGAAAAAAAGGGGAAGGAATGAGCGATATTGAGGCTACCCCCAGTGTCTCCACGCTCACTAGCAGCGGGGCGGAGAGGGCCGGCAAGGCCAACACCACACACTCCGTCTCTACTTCTCTCGCCGTCTCCCTCTTTTCCTCTCCACTTCTTCTAACAACGCTCTGAGAAAACACTTCTGTGATCTAAGATGAGAGTCTGGAGGGACCCGGAGTAGGTGGTAACCAAGGCAACTGGGTCAGAGGGTGACATTATACCCGAGATGGCTGACAGCCACTCATACAAGCAGTACAGAACTGTACTTGGGGTCAGCAGTGCTACGTTTGGAGCGTGGTGTATACTGTTAAGATTTCTGCACTGACCTCAGTGTGACTGTGAAATCTCTATTGACTGGAGTCCCCATACAAACTGTGGTGACCCTACCTGTTTGCTGTAGTCTCGAGGGATGAGCAGGATACACAATGCACCATCCTCAAGTCACGCACTTTTATTTCAAGGTATTAGGTGGCACAATATTCTGTTTATGTATTCCAGCTCAAAGAGGCTGTGTTTACTACTTTGAGAGACCTGTTTTCATACTGCATAGTGCGCGATAGAGTCTTTTGAGGTGTGGAAAGAAGGGAACGGGATGTGATGAAGAGGTGCAGAGGGGGCACGCAGAGGGACAAAAAAAAGAGGACAGAAAGAGAGATATTTACTGAGCGAGTCTTTGACCTCTGAGAATTGCCGAACGATAAAATGACCCCTCCACACGTGGAGCTCTACGTAAACCTCACAACTTTCTGTGTCTGTTATCCCTCTCTCCAAATATTTTCCTTGGCCTGACACATGTTTATGCTCTGATGAACCGTGAGCCTGGGGGCTGCTGCTGTGAAGCGGATGTAGAGCCTCAAATTTGCATCTTGACATCCTATGGGAAGCAAGTGGAAAGACGTGGGGGGTGATCTGACTAACAGACAAACTCACTTCATTGAAGTGGTCTGATTTTGGTAACACCTACACCAGGGGAAACAGAAAGAGCACTCGGTGCTCCCTTTCCCACCACCTTCCCTCGATCTCCCACTATGCTTGGACTAACATGGAGAAGCAGCATCCACCCCCTCAGTGGAGAGGGGACATAAACATTTACACAGGGGTACTTTAGGGGGAAATGAAGGCCTAATGCTGCAAAGCAGTCGACCTTGCTTGTGAGCAAACATCATTATGAATTAGTCCATTGACAGAAAATTATTCATTCTGATAACTGATTTATTGTTTAAGTCATTTGTCAAAGCATCAATGCCAAACATTTGCTGGTTCAAGCTTCCCAGACGTGAGTATGTGCTGATTTCCTTTGCTTCACACCACTGTAATTTAATACTGTTATGTTTTGGACTGTCGGGCGTCTTCACGGAACCTCACAGGTCCTATAACCGAGAGCCGACCTGGGACCCGCTTTGGGCCGGATTTAAACTATTGTCATGATTCAGTTATATTGCCGCCGGTCTTCGTTGGGTTTTTTTAAGAAACAAAAAGAGTGTAAACTGTGAAGTGCAGAGAAAATGACATGTATTGCTGCTGTTTTTGGCCGCTGATGCTCGTAACTGGTAGCAAACAACGCTGCTGACAGTGTTATATTAGGGTCTGTTGGTCTAATTGTCCTTGGGTCTATTTTGGACCATGTTCGACTATTCTTGGGACCCTGTTGGATCAGGAAAATACATTCACGCAGGTCAGAGGCAGGTAGGTTTTCCACAGGTCTGCTTTGGATCAGATCCAAAAGTGTGAACTGGTGACAACCTCCAAAGCGGTCACCTTGGGCTCTGGGAAAACTCAAAATTGTGAAAGTGTTTATACCCTAAATTGAAAAAAATACTGAGAGACATGTTTATAGTTAAAATAGTTATAATTCACAGCTCTAAATTAGTTAATCTAGAGGTAATTCCTCATTGTAACTTACTACAACATTTAACCCATTTTTGGATTTTATAATTTTTAAATAATGTTTTGCTGTGTTAATGGATATGGCATGAATCTTGGCAACATTTTTTTATTTTTTTAAGTTCAACCTCAGCTCCAAGTCTATAATAAACTGTGTAGCAAAAGTACAAACAGATCCTGACCTGTGTAGCCAAAGTACAAACAGATCCTGACCTGTGTAGCCAAAGTACAGACAGATCCTTCAGGACCAAAACGTCCCCATTAAAACCACATTTTTTTTATCCAACGACCATTACAGCAGGCTTTCAATCAACAGCCCTGACTTCAAAATTGTAGTTTTTACTATTTTCCACCAGACTGAGCGATTTTCTCATGTTTGCCCTATGGGGCAAATACATGCTATTTTGGTTCCCTGCACAGAAATAGAAATGCATCAAAATCAATGTTGTTGCTAATCAATGACATATCCAACACTGTGGAGAAAAAAAAATCCCCCTAGCATTACATTTTTGTGGGGTTTTTCCCATAAAAACAGTGGCATTGCTAAACAAACTGACATTTGAAGGGTTCAAATTGTGAAAATGAGTGAATATTTGGTAATGATCATCAGGACTGAAGTTGGTTAAAAGATTTAACTCAGTAAAAGTGGAAAAAACTATTAATTTATAATTTTATGGCAATTTTTAAGGACATCAGAGCAGCTTTTTTAAGGTGAGCCACAAGGGTTAAGTTTCATTCATTCATCACTGAGCGCAAAAAAACCCCCTGTTAAAACCTTCCACTGACTTTGATACACTAAGAACACCAAATATATGTTTTGAAATCCAGGAATTCAGGATGTAATGCACAGCACTTCAACCTGTTAACAGCAGTATATAGAGACAGGCTGTTAGTATCTACTGCTGAACTATGATTACAGCTGTTTACCCACTGGGGCAGCCGAGCTGTGTCTGAGTGGATCACACCTCCAGACAAATGCTTTCACGCTGACATTTTAGTCCTCTTCTTATGTAGGCCTATGCGTTTGATACACCCACTCCTCTGGCTCTGTCACTTTGTCTGTTCACCTCGCTCTATCGCTGTCTCCCTTTGCCTCTCTCTCTCTCTGTCCAGCTCTCTCCCCCTCCTTCCATCACTCTATAAACTGTGGGGATGATGGATGCCTCTGATTGCCTGAGGCCTTGGAGTCCAGCGCACTAAATCCCGAGTGCTGTTTGAAGCTCTGTTCCATTAAAACAAACACCTACACAATGCAGAAATAGCCACACATGATCACTAAGTGAGAGGTGGTCTTTATGGTCAGAGTAAGCTGAGTGCAGAACATACATACGGCACTCTTAATTAACACTAAAACTATAACAAACCCTGACATTTGTTTTACCAGTTCATTATTGTGTAATGACTTTTAAAGGTGCTAAATTTTATATCCAGAGCATTAACATAGCAACAAAAAAGTATTTGCTATTGTAAAGATATAGAGCTATGTCTACCTGAGCAGAGAATGAAGTCACTCTCCCTCTGTGTGTTTTGTAGTCAGAGCTTCTCTGTGCTTTGTTGACATCGCTGTGCGTGCCCCACTGGCTAGCTCACGGATGCCACACTGCACTGCTCTCATACGCCGGTTACAGCTGATAACAATTGTGAACAATATAGGTAATAAAATGTGTTTATCACCGTTTTACAGCCGCTCCTATTCACAGCCGTGGTAACACACACCAAAGCAGGTAGCTCCGTTGTAATGGAGATGTAAATCCCTAACGTGCTGGGCTGACGCGCCGAGTCATGCATGGAAAAATCCTACAATACAAGGGAACTTGGCTTGTGTCTTGAGGAGTTGTAGCATTTATTCACCGACGACAGCCAAAACTTTACACACACTGCACTGCTACGCTCACGGCTTACTTCATCTCACTTTCACTCCATCGCACACACACGTTTTTTCACTTTCTCTGTCGCTCTCTCTTGACCGCAAACACGGACACTCGCTAACGTTGAGCACACAACCTACACATTGAGTTATTCCTTAAAGGAGTTTGCAACTTGTATAACGCATTTTAAAACATCTTAAAAATATATAATTCCTAGATGCTTCGGCCTGGCGGGGAGTCATCTCAAGCCCGGCGGGGCTTGCAACAGGCTGGCGGAAACCATTTTATCAGATAGGCGCAAAGACTGGCGTACTCGTCGAAACCCAATCCCAAATTTTGGGCAGATTAAGACGCATTTCCGATACTGGTATCGGAACATCTCTATAAGTAACATTAAATCTATGACAAAAAAACACATTTTAACAATTGATTTGCGAACTACTCTTTGTCAGCGAGTCGTGTTATTTTAAAGTGCAAAGTACTTAAAGCTGAAATTTGTTTTGGAAAATTAACAATAATTGATTCTCTTACCTAAATGTACTCATATTGCAATTTACAATAAATGTCTATGAACTGACAATAGCTTCAATAAAGAGTAACATCTTACCAACCAAAATGTCAGCCAACAGACCAGGATATTTAACTCGTCGTGCTGCTATTTAACAAGACAAATATATCAGAGATGAGGCAACATGTGTAAGGAAATGTTTTGAAATGCACTGATGTGTAAACAAGGCCAACTGTGTGTTAAGACAGAGATATTTCAGTCGGGACCAAAGTGCTAGTCCGAGTGACATTGCCACCCCTAGAGCCTTGGCACTGGCAAGGCTGAAAAATAGTAACAATTATATGATATTTCATCTTGATATAGATATAAAATGGCAATAAAATGAGTGGTGATAGCATAGAAACCACATGTATCCACACAGTGTAGCTGGCGGCGGGACGAGGTAGCACAAGTTTGTCTGTGTTTCTGTCATTGACACATCTGTCCCAGTGGCCCAAAGTGAGAAGCCGGGAAGAGGAGAAGGGGAGTAAGATGAGAGGAGACGAGCGTGGCTTTGAGGTGACGTAGAGTCTTCCAGGGCAGGCTCTTGTCTGTCTCTCAAAGATTGTTTAAGTCTGACTCCCTCTGTGCATGGTATCTTCCTCTCTTTTCCCCTCTTCTTCTGCAGTGTCCTTGGCTTTCTGTTCCCTCCAGATGGGCCCCGGTTGCTGCAGCACCTCACGGGATGACGTGCCTACTGCTGCTATTTCTAGGCATGTGCCCCCTTTCCACCTCGAGGAAACCTGATACCACCTTCAAACCTGCACATCTGTCAGGCATCACGGAACGCACTGTGCATCAGCGGTGCAGGTACAGAGGAAAAAGTTGTTGATTTATATGGAAAATGAAAAAAGGGGCAAAAAGAATGAAATATTTTGCATACTATAAGGAGGATCTGTCGTATTCCTTTTTAACAGATGAAGGGCTGCTGAGCATAAAAGCAAAAGAAACCACACACACAAACGCGGGACAAAAAGTCATGCAGACATACATTACTCATATGAATGACAACCCCCAAAGGGTCAGGGTCAAAACATGGACAGAAGACGCCATTCTCCTCTATACAGTTACTCTTTTCTCCTCTCAGGCTTGAAATCTCTTTTTTGTTTTGTTGTCTCCGTCAGATCCCCGTGGAGGCTGGAAATGAAGAATTAAGACAAGAGCACGAGAAAACAAACCAAGTTGCGACCAAGTCGGCGAACACTGCAGCCCTCCAATAACAACACTTCTTGATAAAAGTCTATTTTCTCTGCACACTGTCTCCACATGATGTTATCATTTTTCTTTAAATTCAATAAAGTCTTCTCTCTCCGCTCGGATGGAAACTGTATAGTTCTGAGATGAGCACACAGTTTTGTGCGTACGAGGCCGCCCTCTGCAATATGACTTGCTGAAACGCTGAGGATGTACTGCTGTGAGAAGCAGTTATGAACACAGATCATTATTAAACCTTGGGCTTTGTTTTGATTTCCACTAAAGACAAGCAGACAATTATCCGATGAGTAAAGGAGACCAAATTTTCACTGTGGTTTAGAGTTGGATCAAGCTTTTCGAATAGTTTGTCCTCAGCGATCCTAAAGTAAAACTACTTCTGGAGGACACACGTAAACACCTTCTTTCTCCCTTCAGCCTCAGCCTTGGGTGAAAACTGGGTAAGTGACCATGAGGCCCGGGCGGGAGAAAACACTTGAGTCACACTGAACTCAAATGTTTGGGAAGGACACAAAAAGGCCAGCTTTTTACTCTTGAATACAATGTTTTGTTGCATTTCGCTTTTTTGCCAAATAAACTAAACCACGCAATAAATTGGTATTGCATGAATTCTTATTTTGTTGAATTTGAAGAGCAAACCACTTAAGTGAAGTGTTTACACTCCTATTGGTGGCCTTCATTGCTAAAAGAAAAGTGTGCTCATTTGGCCTCTTTATACAGTATATCATGGCAATGAACACCTTGAGATCGGAAGATGATTTCACAATGTGTCATATCTCAAACTGTATCACCACTGTCTCTCCATCTCACTCAGTATGAAAGACTGTGCGGAAAGGACTAACCTGACCCTGTCAGATGGTTTGTTACACAGAACCAATCTGAGAAGCCGTCATTGGAAACTGTTTGGAAAAGGGTAGGCACTTTAAAAAAATACTTGGCAGATGATTGGATGAACCATCAAATGAACAAACTAACGAAAGCAAAACTAACTGAAGGCGGACAAAATGTATGTACTTTACGTGTTCAGTGCCGTACTTTGCTCCCCAGTTCCGATATAACTGATGCTATTGCAACATCTACGCTAACCTCTATAGGAGACGCCTTTGTTGTTTAGAACGAACAGTCGCCTCTCCGTGTCGTGTCACACTACCAGGTCTCACACACACCTAAGCCACGCCCGTAGCTGCAGTACAGTAGCTCCAGACAGGACGCTGATTGGTCCGTTGTCTGGCAAGCTGGACACAAAAACATTACTTGGCGCCTGACAAGATGGATTTTCGTGTAACATTTTATCGTGACATTGCGGGAATCCAGCTGCCGTGCAAGGTTAGGAAAAGACTTCAGTGAAACAAGACTAGATGGAAACCTAGAAAAGGGCTGGACAGTGTATGGTCAACGTGCTAAATTGTGGCCAAATAGTTACAGGGATAGTCGGTAAGAGTGTCCATAATGTGAATTAAATGTCACATGCAAGACATGTGTCACTGCAAGAATAGGATTGAAACACCACATTTGATAAATCACAGGAAAATATAAATTTATCCAGAGAAAAATAAAACAGTGGCACCAGAAATTGCACTATTTTAGAGCTCCCCCTAAATTTCTCAAATGAGGCTTTCTGTGTCGATGTTTACACGAAGAGTAGCAACCGCATATGCATTGAGGAAGTGGATCAGATGATTGATCGCGGAGGCAAAGACGTCACCAGCGGACACATTGTCGTGACTATCCATTCTGAAAGAGTAACGGTCAATGGGGAAACTCCAATTCGGTCGACCAATGGCGTAGCTTCATCACTCACTCGGTGACAGACATTTGCGTTTACAGGGCTGCCCCCTTTTCTTCGCTGCGGTCCAACAAAAAAAAAAAAGCCTGATCCCGCCACTCTGCATCCCAGTGGAGCAGAACGGGGTACGCATGTAGAATCATGAGCACATTCCAGCTCTCCTCTAGACCGCTGACACAGGGACATGTCAGAACAGTGGCTCCTGGCCCCCTGAGAAAGCTAGAGAGCTACACTGTCACTGTTTTGATAGGACTGTACTCTGACACCAATGCACCACCACCTGTCAGATAATGCGGCTTTTCCTTCTTTTTTTGAATGCTCTATTGCTCTGCAAGAGGGGGAAATCCTCCTGTCAACCTCCGCAGCCATTTAGAAGTGCCGGTAGAGATTTGATAATTTGCTCATCGTTGAAACTCAGATGGTTCCTAGTCCCTTTTTTCACAGGCACTATCCAACTAAACAGTTATAGAAGATGCAGTTAAAAGCCCTGAAAGCACCAATGAGAGGAAGTAGCTGTGCCACTTGAACTTGTGTGCATCCAGTAATTAATTAAGTTAATGAAGTGCAAGCACTCATGAGCCTGCCCTGCGGTGATAGAGTGCAAAGTGAATATTTGCTACTCATGGTGTTGGTGATAGTCCTCTGTACCAAGTGTGCGGCTTCCTGCCTCGTGCCTCACTCGCAAAAAGAACACGTTCCTCTGGAAGAGCGAATGATAGGATGCTGAGCAAATCACGACAGTGGCAAAACACAAATCACAGGGCGTGAGAGGATAAATGGGAGGCAGAACGTCAAGGGACACACAAAGATAATGTATAGACTGCAGTTTCTACACAGCATTCATACCAGTGGCAGGTGTGGCCAAAGGCCAGGACAAGCTTTATCAAGATACGTTTGTAAAGTTTAGCACTCTGTATAACATCTGGATAACACTGGATAACAATGTTAACGCAAATTTGTTTTAACGCCACTAATTTCTTTAACGCATTAACGCAACTTGCAAATTTTAATTAACCTCATAAAAATCTGACGGGCCGCCATCGGGCCAGGCTGCTATTCAATCTTTTGGAGGTTGTAGCGGGCTCTAGAGCTAGAGTGAAGATACTTGCATCATATGAAACTAGAAAACATAAGGAATCCATTAGTAACAACCATGCCATACTGGAACTAGCACATATGAATTTTTTAGTGTTAACTATTGGAATATTCAATGAACCTGTTTTCCCACGGGCATTAAAGAGAGAGACCACACACGTGGGATTTCATTTTGGCACTTTGTGTTGTCCGGATGCCTCAAATGTACAATGAATTGGTAGCCGTTTGAAATAACAATTTGAAATTTTATTTTTTTTTTTCATTTTGATCATAAAAGAAGTACAAAAAGTCAAATCCCGGTCTAAATGAGAAAATTAGTATGATCCATGAAGCAGCACAGACCAAACATTCACAGAGGAGGAATACAGAAAAGAGCGAAAAGGAAAGACATAAAACATTAAAACTACATGTAGGGCTGTCAAAGTTAACACAATAACGCGTTAACGCAAATTAATTGTAACGCCACTAATAAAACACAATGATGCAACATGTAGCTGGCTCAGTTTTAAAGTTAGAGTGAAGATCCTGGCTCTATATGAAACAAGAAAAACTAAGGAATTATGTCATACTAGCTTGTCGCGAAGGAGGCTAAATAACGCTCCAAACTCGGCAAGGAAAAACTGGCATGGCCATTTTCAAAGGGGTCCCTTGACCTCTGACGTCAAGATATGTGAATGAAAATGGGTTCTATGGGTACCCACGAGTCTCCCCTTTACAGACATGTCGTAGTCAAGTCGACACACTGACACACTGACAGCTGTTGTTGCCTGTTGGGCTGCAGTTTGCCATGTTGAGATTTGAGCATATTACATAAACAATGACAATATTTGTTATTGTTTTGTGTTGTTAATTGATTTCCAATAATAAATATATACATATTTTTGCATAAAGCAGCATATTTGTCCACTCCCATGTTGATAAGAGTATTAAATAATTGACAAATCTCCCTTTAAGGTGCATTTGAAACGTAAAACATGTTGAGAGAGAAGTTAAGTCTTCAACTGATTCTGTTGGCATCATTTGATGCCTATCACCGCTCATTACTGGACAAACTCTATTTGGACATACAGTACATGTTTGATAATATAATCCAGCTGGCAGATCATGTAACGTGAACATCATGTCATGCACGGCGGGGAAAAGAAAAATGCCTCCGTTAATGAACATCAGTTTTTACTCCTGTCATCATTTCTCAGGGGCCAAATGATTTGGTGCACACCGGAGTGTTCGCCAACGTTCAGCGAATGGCCAAACTAACCATAAATCAGAAAACACCCAGGAACACTGAGTCAGCCCCAGAAACTTCATGATTTATGGCCGTCCGAGCCATCAATCTCTGTAATTCCGTCAGAAAAGCAGTAATAGCTTCCGAATCCACACCGCGAGTCTTCCTTAAGTTCACAGGGTCTAATGAAACTATCATTTGAGGTTTTGGTTTATGTTTGGTGGTCAGAGTTTTCAGTGTGCGAGATGCATTTCACTGCACTGCACAACACAAATCCTCCTCCTGCAGCGTGGGTCCTCTGGGGCTGAGAGAGGCCATGTAGGCAACTGCGGATGGAGGATCACACTTTCCACATGCTCCACACCCTGTTTTATATAGCTACTCAAGCTGTGAGAAAGCAGACTAGTCTGCTGCCAGACTGAATTTAATTACTCTTAGTACACATACATAGCCGGGGAATACAGCGATGACGTCCGTGTGTGTTTGTGTGCACGTGTATCGGCACTGTGTGCGGCGAGCAACAAATAATATTGCAATAAGGCTTTTGACTCTTGAATTTTCCTTGTTTTTCCATCTCGCCTTATCATCCGAATCAGACTACAATGCACACTCAGACCTCTTTTAGCACATCCTCTCTCCCAGGCAGATAAATGAGAGTGATTTCTTTTGACAGCTCGGATATGGAAATGGAGCCACAGGCTAAGAGAGGTGACGTGATATAGACAACAAAGTCAAGCGAAGAAGTCGGGGAGAAACAAGAAGCCCCTAAAGTGAGAGTCAAAAACAAGAGTTGTTCTGTTGTCGATGTATTAATCTGTCAAAGGAAACTGACGTGACACACAGAGGCATCAAAAAAACACCCAGAAAAAACAGATAATAAAACGTTATATGGATACTAGGGCTGGGATGATTCACCTATCTCTTGATTCAATACTATCACAATACTTGGGTGCCAATTTGATATGTATTGCAATTTTAAAGTATTGCGATTCTACAAGTATTGCGATATGATATTATGATTTATTGTGATTTTGGTTCCCTTTTTTAACACAAGACTATATTGGAAAAATCACTTCTTCTAGGGACTTTTAATTTAGAAAATATCTAAAGTAATAGAGTAAAAGCGTTTGATTTTCAGCATGTATGTAGTCAGAGATATCCTGAAGGCAAATTAATCAGTCATTGTCAGGAATTATTTATTCATTTTAATTAATATTTCACAATTTAGTGGTATTTTCTTTTTAATTTATAAGGGACATGTAATGTTTTATATGTCTGGCTAATCCAATCAATCTTATTTCCATATATGTATTTTGTATACTGTTCCCTCTGTTAACACCTTTTTTTGAAAACCGGATGTAATCACATGTTTATACTTCCGCTGACTTTGTGGCTATCTCTGAGCTCTTTAAACATCCATGGTCAGCTCCATCGGGGCCGTTTGAATGCATTTAACATAAATGTCAGTATATGGGTGCTCTACAGTGTAACGTCGGCCAATTTGACCACAGAGATGCAAGTGGCGGCTGGCTTGATGTCTAGCTCTGCTTTTCCTGGCAATGTGTGAAACCCAAAGTGTTTCCATACTTTACTGAATGTGTAGTGTTTACCACGTTGGATTTAATATGTGAGGGTGCAGGTCGTATCCACGCAGACCCTCCGCCGTTTTCTATTTTCTAATTTCGGTGGTTTGCAGCGGTTTGTTTTGGTTGACGTATACGGACGGATATGACGTCATGTTACTCGGACTACAACAATAAAAGCGGTAACTTCCTTCTACCTCCGCATAGACTCAAATGAAGCAAATATATCAATTCTGGCATTAAAAAATCTATTTCAAAATCGTAAAGAGAAAAATTGCCATACATAGGTGAATCGATTTCTTTTCCCACCCCTACAGCATGCATTTAGACATGACAAAAGTAACTCTTGGGCCATCACACAGTGTGGTATTTTGAATTTCCACAGTGACAGTATGTGTAAACAGACTAAATTCTGTTTTTGGGGAATGACTGTTTGACAGGTCAGCAGCAGCTATTTGACAAGGGAGTTCAGACGCACGTCAGACACTGCATCCAAAAATGCAGTGTGTGCTTTTTGCTCTGGAATTTGACCTTGTGTGGCCAAACCACTTCAACACAGCGAAGCCAAGAGAGCGCATTAACTTGAACCATAGAAGCACTGCTATGGTAAGTACCAAATATGTCTACTAAAAGGCCATTCGTCAGAAGCGCAGAACCTCACAAGTTGGCAACATGAGCTGGCCCTCACAGTATGGAGCTCCCTCCCACCCCCTGAAGGGCAAAGGTCAGAGTGAGCGGGACTGCGTTAGGCACTCGGTTAAAGGCTAAGGTCACAACGCGAGGAAACCCAAGACATCCATCTTATCTTCCCTGCATAAATGGAGGAATCCATGACCTCTACCACACCACACGAGGAAGCGCTTGAGCAACGGAGAGAGCAGCGTAAACATCATGAATCATTTAAGACGATGATAGTGAAAGGGGCCGGGTCAGGGGAGAGGACAAGGAAAAAGGCAGCCGTTTATTTTTATCACAGAAAATTGCAGAGAAATCAATGATCACGGGCAAATCCAAAAGACACGGATAATGAGGGATGATCATTTCCAGCGTCCTCTGTATTTCAGGAGGTTTCTTTAGAAAAACAGAGTTGGGACCTCCACAGCAGCTGGGGCACATTATGTGTTGATAGAACCAGTAGGTATCAAGCAAACAGAAGTAGAGTTGAGGAGTAGAAGAGCTGAATTGGATGAACATTAGCCTCCCATATACAGTAGCTATAAAACCTCCTACTGGTTGAGCGGGATGACTAAAGGATGACAGGGATGCCTAATGTGACTTTCATTAATGATATGCTACAGGCCGGAGGCTGAGGCAGGCCAAGCCCAAATTGAAAAGTGCTGAAGCATAACTGTGTCGGATGCCCAGTTTCCTAGCCCCACAGTCCCGCTGATTGAATTCCTGCCTCGCCCAGTGAAAGAATTCCTAAGCTTCCCGTATCAAGCGGGCGGGTTCTGCTGGATGACTTCCTAACTAACCTGCCGTGAACTGCCACAGTCATGTAAGGAAATGTTAATGTAAAGATAGACCGCAATCAATGGCAGCTGTTAAGAAAGATAATTTTGTCAGGTGACAATAAAACAACTCAACGACATCTCTTTATTGATTAAATATCAATGTAAACAGCCATGGGTTATACATTCATATATTATCCATGATTGTGTAGCACGTATTTTTTGCTTTTGTTTTAATTTATTTATATATATATATATACTATATACATAGTACCCATGACGACTAAATAAATACACAAATGACTAGATAATAGGGGTCGGAATCACAAGAGGCCCCACGATATGATATTATCACGATATGATCGTTTTGCAATTTTAAACATTTTTGTGATATGCTGAGTATTGCAATATTGCGATTTATTACCTTTTTCAGCTGCAAATTATGCAGTTTGTCAACATCTGTTTTATCTAATAAGATACAGTTTTCACTGTTCATCTCAAAGTTTTCATTCATATCTTGAGGTCAGAGGTCAAGGGATCCCTTTGAAAAAGGCCATGCCAGTTTTTCCTCGCCGAACTTTTGCATAACTTGGGAGCGTTATTTAGCATTCTTCCCGACAAGACAACATGACATGGTTGGTACCAATCGACATCAATTTCTAGTTTCATATGATACCAGTATCTTCACTCTTTATTATGGATACTTGACGTCCGTGTAACGATACAATATTACCATGCAAAACATTGCGATACTGCATTGTATCGATTTTTCCCCCCACCCCTACTCGGAATTGAAATCTGGGATCTCCGATGTAGATAATCAATGCAATACTCCAAGAATAAATTATAATTTCTGAGATTAAAGTCATTTTCTCGTAAATTTACGACTTTAATCTCAGAAATTCTGAGTTTTTTCTTGTATTACCCCCTCCTATGGCTCCATAATGTTTGTTTGTTTTTACCTATACCTGTACCTGATATGCCATCATAACTGGTTTACAAAGTTCTAATAACTGATAGTACAATGACATGACAATGAGTTATTGGAGTTTTTGATACGCATAACGGTGAAACCTAGTATTTAATTGCATCCAACATCAAGTGATTATTGTATTTCTCTTATATTTGCCATATTGAAATATATATTTGAATTATTAACACCCAGTTCTGCTCTGCTGTATATGCATGTCATGAATTTTCATCCTCAATTATAACCGCGGCACCATCATTTCACATACTGGTCAAACCACCTGCGGTTTTCTGTAGCTGTTCACACATCAGCAGAGTAAAAAGGTCAGAGAGTCGAGGTATGAAGAGAGCGACGCACACTGAGAGAGCAGACGAAACTTGTTTGCATACATGCAATGACGGGGTGATTTGAGGTGTGAGGCTGTATAGGGAGGACTGTAGCCGCTAATTAGAGGTAGATTCTAATACAAAAGCCTCTTCTCCAGCATGGAGGGCCTTGTTAGCTGACAGTCGAACCTGAGTGCTCCGGCTGAGGGGTTGTCTGGCTGCTGCAGAGCTGTCTTCCTTCGCTGACATCGATATGGGGCTCCACGGGAGGGTGAGGAAACAATGGTGTTGACAAGCAGTATCAGGCCTAGCAGCATGAAGGCAGGGCCAAACGATTCCATTTCCCAGCCAATTCCATTATCAGGACACA
Source organism: Sebastiscus albofasciatus (assembly GCA_916701655.1). Taxonomy (NCBI): domain Eukaryota; kingdom Metazoa; phylum Chordata; class Actinopteri; order Perciformes; family Sebastidae; genus Sebastiscus; species Sebastiscus albofasciatus. The sequence continues at coordinate 25,144 of CAKAOI010050626.1, read as the reverse complement.
CAGACTTTACTAATGCCTGAAAACAAACAATACACAAGCATCCTTCTAATTAAGCCCTTGAGTAGCGCTGCTTAGTGCACCGGCATATCTGTGTTGGATGCCTGCGAACAGGCTGATTGGATTCATCAGCACTTTTAATGTGCTCCTGCTTCCTCCCATAGGCCTCTAGAAGACTCCTGGATTCAATGGCCCGTCCAATACATTTCATGTTTAAAGCCCTCAGAGGCAGATTGGGGTGTTGAGGCTGTCAGTTAGTTCTTCAGGACTACACACAATCTGACAACAGTGCACGTTGATGACAATGCAGACTAGAGCTCGACAAGGATGTCAAAAGTGATATCTACAGTTTGTATTGTGATGCTTAATACAATACATATAAATAATAAGTCATTGGATCAGGATTTTGCACAATTAAACTTAATTTTAGTAAACTAATACAAAGAATTTTATCTTTGTTTGCATGCATCAATTTACTGCATTTTGAGAGCAAAATGAAGAGCCTAGGTTTATGAAGCTGAAGCCCAATCGGCAACAACAGCTGTCAGTGTGTCAGTGTGCTGACTTGCCCCAAACTGCATGTGATTATCATAAAGTGGGCATGTCTGTAAAGGGGAGACTCGTGGGTACCCATATAACCCATTTTCATTCACATATCTAGAGGTCAGAGGTCAAGGGACCCCTTTGAAAATGGCCATGCCCGTTTTTCCTCGCCAAAGTATGTGAGGAAATATGGCATGGTTGCTATCAATGGATTCCTTAGGTTTTGTATATTCATATGATGCCAGTAGCTTCACTGTAGATATAAAACTGAGCCCGGTACAACCTCAGAGAGATTGAATAGCAACGGCGGCCCGACAGATTTTTAAGAGGGTAATTAAAAATCATAAGTTGCGTTAATGCGTTATTCACGTTAACTGACAACCCTAATATTTACATATATACACATTTATATACATATACATACATTTTGCCTTTTAGTTCTGGTCCGGTTCGTGTTCACATGGCTTTTTTTTAACAGAAATGAACCCAGGGGACATAATAGAGATGTGAAGTCACGATTTTATTACATTCTCAAGGAGGTTAAAAATGAGAGCAACAAGTTATCATGCCAGAGAGCCTCTCTGTGTTTTCATAAAGATAAAGATGTTAATGACCAAAGACCGAGAGAGAGCAAGAGGCCATGGAGAGACTAAAAAAAAAAGAGAATGAAATAGCCTAAAAATGGTCATTTAGGGAAACGCTTGAAAGAGAAGTGGACTCACAATAGCCCGAGGTGATCGAAATTAATTAAATGTTGGACGGCAACACACACTCATACTGTCCGCTCCTTTTTAGAATGAAGCAAATTAATGAGGTGATAACCTAAGAACTCTCCTTGCTTTTATTTTGAAGATGACTGTTCTCGTTAATGCTTCATTTGAAGAGACAGAGAGTGATACGCACAGCAGTGATGATTCATATGTGGCCAGCTTGTAATTTCTCTCCTTTTCACTTGATGAGTTGTGCAGCTCCGAGGCTCGGGTCTGCTTGAGTGCTTGAATTGACAGAAGGAGGTTTTGCTCTTCTTGAAGGACATTATTCTATCTGTGTAAGGATAAATACTCATAAACACATCTTTAAAAAACATCTAATGCTACCAGTAAACTGAAAAACATCAGAAAACATCCGACTGCGTGTCCATGGTCAACACCGCTTCAGAAGCATTGGAGCTGTAAAGCATCTTGAGCATGTACTTAATATGAAAAGGCCTTCATCATCCATTTAAAGCCCCGTTACTATAAGTACTATTGACCCCCATCAAGTGGTTCAACTTCTGTAATTTTTCTGAAGCAGCTTCCACTTCCGCACATGTATATCCTCAAGGTTTGCCCTCGAGTTCAACGACCCTCTCCAGCACATCTTGGCCTAGCAGAGGAGTGGACTGTGTCAATCATGAGGAGTACTGCTAATGTTTAGAGGAAATACACACACCATTGTGAACGTACAAAATGTGTCCAGCAAACTACCCGAGACTAGTGCTGTTTTACCAAAACTGTGTATAATTGCCCACAACATTCCTTTGTGGAACAATAAAGGTTTGGATTGAATTGATCAAATCCCAAATACAACACACTAAAAAAGTACAGGACTGGATGAGAACAAGGCGTCCTGAAATAATGCAGGGTAATCAAAGGGAAATATAGTATTTGGAAAGAATAAGTCATACACCAGCATATTTATTATCTGTGAAGGCCTCTCCACTAGATCCTTCCTAGCCACGTTTCCACCAAGCGGTCCAGTCCAGGCCAGTCCAGTTCAGTTCAGCTCAGTTCGTCACTTAGAACAGTTATTATTGCGTTACCATTAGCAAAAGTTATGTATAGTGCCTGGTACTTTTTTAAGTACTACCTGGGTCGAGGTTCCAAGCGAGCTAAGCTGATACTAGAAGGTGGAGTTAAAACACTGCAGACCACTGATTGGTCAGAGAGAAACGTTACTAGCTCGACACGGGACGTCCTGAACAAACCCGCCATTTAGCCAAGCAATCGTCAATAGGAACCGCTCAAGTCGTTCCTGATATATCACGTTCACAAGATTAAACCGGACGGACGTACGGATGGACAACCCAAAAACATAAAGCCTCCGGCCATAGCTGTCGCCAGCGCAGAGGGATAAAGACTACCAAGAAGTGCTGATTAGGTATTGGACGATATGAAAATGTCATGCTGCGATTATCTTAGCCAACATAATTGCATTCATAGTATTATTCCGATAATCAACAAAATATGCTTAATACCCTAAAAATGGCACTAAAACATACTGGAATCACTTTACCTTACATTTATCATAAATCATAAGGTCCCCCTGCATAAATAAAGGATAAATACATTTAAAAAAAATAGCAATATATTGTGAGTCTGTTCTTTTTTGCATGATAATTCCTATATTTTTAGAATCAGGCTCCATTATTCACTTCTCTACCGTGATAGCGAGCTAGACAGCTTCTTCAAGTCACTCGTGATGATAGTCACGATCATCCCGAAAATGGAAATTGTGTTTTTTATCACGATCCGCGATCAAATCCTATATCGTCCCATCCCCTAGTGCAGATATTCCCTCTGTTTGGTTGTTGATGAAAGGATTCAGCAAGTGTCCCGTTGAAGATGATGTCACGGCAGTTTCACGCAGCGTCGCTATGGCGATCAGATGAGAATCTCGCCTACACTGAGGGGTTACTATCGGCAGTGGAAAACGAATAGAGAAAATGATCCGGTACCAAAAAGTGAGTCGAGTCGAGTCGTACCATGCGGCAGAAACACGGTACTAGTCTCGCCTCTCTTTCTTTCTGTCTATACCATACAAGCTCTAAATATACCACTAACACCACATAATGATGGTAACCTAACCGCGCACACAGGGTCAAGGTGGGAGTTTGGCAAGTATGCTGGTAATGAGAAAATTGTGTCGGACTCCCCCTCCTCCTCCTTTTCCCATCACACACATACAGTATAAAGGCCTTTCACACAGGAATGTGGTGTTCTAGCCAGAGCCGGTCCCCATCTAGGCTTGTGGTTAAATTAGAGTTCAGTGTTTTAAGGGGGCATCTGAACCGGTCCCCCTGCATACGCTGGAATGGGCCGAGAGAAAACTGCCAATTTCCTCTCTCCAGAAAAAAAGCTACCTTTTCAGTAATGGAGTTGCCTGCTGCACACCGAATGAAATGCGGGGGTTGCATTCAAGTTCTGCGTAGGTGAACCTAACTTAACTGCGTCTCATATGTGACGTACACATTCAATCCAACTGCGCTAATAAGTTTTATTACATCTATTGACTCTCCCATGGGGCCTGTGGAGTGCAGGCGGAGAACGATATGGATACGCTTGTGCTGTGTCAGATACTGTGTAGGTTAGAGTGATTACGTTAAAGGTCAGGGTCTTTTTGCACCTTGGTGAAGGAGGAATGTGATAACAATACTAATCTCATACAAGTCCGTACTGGCCATACCAAATGCTGTGCATTCCTTCTGTACAAACAATGGAGAAAGTGGAGAAAGTGAGGGAGGGAGAACATGTACTTGTGGTAAAGCAAGGCTGCTTAAAGTGGGGCCAAAGTTGGCCCGTCATCAGGTTCGATTTGGCCTGTCAGATGTTTGCGAATTGTTTTGTTTTTAAAGGTCCACGGGGTCGCCGGGGATACCGAATGCATGTGATTATCATAAAGTGGGCATGTCTGTAAAGGGGAGACTCGTGGGTACCCAGAGAACCCATTTTCAGTCACATATCTTGACGTCAGAGGTCAAGGGACCCTTTTGAAAATGGCCATGCCAGTTTTTCCTTGCCGAGTTTGGAGCGTTATTTAGCCTCCTTCTCGACAAGCTAATATGGCATGGCTGGTACCAGTGGATTCTAAATAGGTTTTTCTAGTTTCATATGATGTCAGTATCTTCACTCCAGCTTTAAAACTGAGCCCACTACAACCTACAAATCTGTGACATTTGTGGCATTAGTGAACTTGGGATCCTTGTACTATTTTGCATCTTAATGATAAAATACAACTTTTGGCTTGTGGCCCACCATTGAGTTCGAGTTTTGGCCCCTCCAAGGGAAAAAGTTTGGGCACTGTTGTGGTAGAGCATTCACAGTTGAACAGATCAGATCAATTAAATCTCTTTTCACAAGGTCTACGATCGTATAATGACAGCAGAGTATGCTGTGTGCTGTCAGTCGGTGTTAAAGGTCTCCTCCTCCACATAAACACCACACACTTTGTGTGCACATCTCTCTGTCTGAGTACAGCTAGCAGGGATCAGGCTGCTCCTCCCTCTCCCCCCGCTCTGCCTCACTCCACTATGGGAGAGATAGTGTAGATAAAAGGGGGCGTTTAAGCTCTGCCACTTGTGGAGAGGTCTCATCTCCAGCCTCAGGTGGTGTTCCAGCGCACAGCTAAGATTGAAGGCGAATCACAGACACTGCTCGAGGCCAAGCTGCTTTCTACAGCAGTACTGGTGTTGTACACTTCTATGCATGCAGAGCAAGGGAGAGAGATGGAAAGGAGAGACAGTAAACAGAGAGAAGAGGAAGAGAGAGGGAGGGAGGGGAGGACAATATCTTTATCCATGATGAGACAAAAATGCCGAGGCTCTATGGGATGCCTCCTAAAAGGGGTGAGATGTGACGCACCGCCTGCAAGCAGCAGAGCGTCAAAACGAAACGAAGCTGATACAAAACACATACGCAAAAGGCTGACTCCCTCACATTCATCAAGGAGGGTTCAGATTTGATTTCAAGCCAAACACAAGTCTGTATTCCTTCCTTCCTCGCTCGTTTCCTACCAGGCAGACAGACGCACAGACAGATACAGTCTATCTCTTCATTCCCGGACTCACATCCTGCCGGCCTCTGCTGCTCTCTGCAAATCTCCGACGCTGGGAAAAAAAAAAAAAAAGTGCCAGCAGTAATTCCGTTGCTCGTTATTCTTCATTACAGAAGAGAAAAAAGCACCCAGGGCTAGATCATATTTGCTGTTAACTAAAGTTTCGGAGACAATTAGCTCAGGTTGTTAAAATTAATCATTGTTACGGCCATAATCTCTGAGGCCAGCAGAAGCCGCAGCATTTATGGTTTGTTTATTTGAGCGCCTCCTGTGGATATCGACCCGGCCCTGTTGTAAACAGTAGGATAAGGCCTTCTGCGATCGTTGGGCGGATTTACTTTCTGCACAGGGATGAGCCATCCAATTGTGACCTAGATTAGACGCGCGGAGAGGGAAAACACAGGCTCTCTCCGTTTAATGATTACAGTATGTGAACAAACTTCTTATGTATTGAATCATTTCAACAGTTTTGCTCTGCATTATGAGGATAATGGTTGGCTGATATCAAATGCTCCTGTCTACATGGGGGGATGTGTCTTGGTATTTCAGTCATTTCCTCATCCTGAAAACCCCTACAGCAGCACTCCTGTGTTCTCGCTGCTTGTTGTCATTCCATCGATGATTGACTGTAAACATCAGAGGCTCACGAGATCTGATGGGAAGCACATTACGCTAATCTAAGCAGTCTCTTTTTCACAGAAACAAGCTGAATAAAACATTCTTCTCCTTTCCAAAATGGAGAAATGCCTTCTATGCATGCATTTCTTTCCCTCAATTTTCTTCCTTCAATGCTTTTTTTTTTTCTTTCTGTAGCGCTTTGTGCGCAACTAGATCCTATATATCCGGCTTCAATTATTTGGCCAGCATCCTTTTTAATAGGCCTTGTGGTCTGCCTCTTAGCAGCCACCAGAAACTAATAGCCCCGGTCACGCTGCATGAAAGCCATATAAACATCCCTGGCCCGTTTCACAGAAATATACACTTGCATTCCATCACTTTCTTTGTGTTTTTTTTTTCTTCCTCAACTTTTTCAAGTCATGAGATGGGCACTGTCTCTTCAAAGACATCGTACTGCTGCAGTTGAGATACATATTTATGCTGTTTACGGTTGGTAATTTGCATTAAACCTTTCCCTGTTTTCTGTTGGGAGACAGGACACCTGAGAGCTCACTGCACTGCAGATATGAGCGTGAATATCCCGATCTTGGAATGGCACACAATTCCTGGGACCTGGGTTAGGACTCTGAGGACGCTGGTAATACCCCATCTAATACCCCACATCATTTACCGAGAGCATCCGCAGCAGGCAGACTAATTTAGAATGGATGTGCTTCAGGCGGCTATAAGGAATTCTATTATTGCTCTCAAAAAAACCTCAAGTATCTATATGGAAATTTTCCTCCACCTAATATATGGGTCTGCTGGATGGTTACATGATAATCCCAGTGTAATTAATGGTTCCTCCGGCAAAGGGCTGATTAATGCAGAAGCAGGCATCGAGCACATATGGATTTTTAGTGCTAACTATTGGAATATTTAATGAACATGGTAAACACGCCAGTTCTCCCACGGGCATTACAGAGAGAGACCACACACGTGGGATTTCATTTTTGCACTTTTTGTTTGTCCGGATGCGTCAAATCCACGATAAATTGATAACTGTTGGAAATAACAATTTGATTTTTTTTTTTTTTTATTTTGATTATGAAAGAATTACACAAACTCAAATCCTGGCCAAAAATGACAGAATGATTATGATCCATGAACCAACACAAACCAAACATTCACAGAAGAGGGAATACGGAAAAGAGGAAAAAAGGAAAGACATAAAACATTAATACTAGGGCTGTCAAAGTTAACGCGATAATAAAGCGATATAACTTATGATGCTTTTTAAAGCTATAGTGAAGATACTGGCATCATATCAAACTAGAAAACCTAAGGAATCCATTGGTACCAACCATGTCACACTAGTTTGTAGAGAAAGAGGTTAAATAACGCTCCAAACTTACGCTACATTTTGGTGAGGAAAAACTGGCATGGCCATCTTCAAAGGGGTCCCTTGACCTCTGACCTCAAGATATGTGAATGAAAATGGGTTCTATGGGTACCCACGAGTCTCCCCTTTACAGGCATGCCCACTTTATGATAATCACATGCAGTTTGGGGCAAGTCATAGTCAAGTCAGCACACTGACACACTGACAGCTGTTGTTGCCTGTTGGGCTGCAGTTTGCCATGTTATGATTTGAGCATATTTTTATGCTAAATGCAGTACCTGTGAGGGTTTCTGGACAATATTTGTCATTGTTTTGTGTTGTTTATTGATTTCCAATAATAAATATGCATGAAGCAAGCATATTTGCCCACTCCCATGTTGATAAGAGAATTAAATACATGACAAATCTCCCTTTAAGGTACATTTTGAACAGATGAAAAATGTGCGATTCATTTGCGATTAATCATGATTAACTATGGACAATCATGTGATTAATTGCGATTAAATATTTGAATCAATTGACAGCCCTTATTAAAACATTTCAGTTTCCTACTCAAATGTGTCTTTTCATACTGTATTGTGTTTCTTTTAATATCTTAATGCCTTTTATGTCTTATGTAAAGCACTTTGATTTGCCCTGTTGGTGAAAGGTGCTATACAAATCACCGTGCCTTGCTTTTAAGGTAGTTATAGTAAATGGGGTCCTCTTGTGGTGAGGACAGCTCAGAATAAGCTTCCATTAATGCAAGAAAAAGATTTTGAAAAAAATGCATTAAAGTATCTCCATGCAATTTAAAAAATACACAAAAATATATATCCAGATTTTCTCTTTGAATAGTTAGGTTTAGAGCCAGAACAATGAGTCCTATTTAAATTATATGATATTCCAGTATCTACAAGAATAGAATCACAACACACAAGTGTCTGCGCTCTGCTTCAAACCCCGGTAAAGGGCTTTTCACGTAGCTGCATAGTAAGAGTAGAGCAGTGCTGCTACATATGTGAAAGCATATTTAGAACAAAACAGCCTGTGCATCTGCGTTTCTTGCTGGAAATCGCAGCGCCATGGCAATTTCTCAACCCCTCCCGGTCCATTCTCTCCATTTTGCCAAACCACTCACCCCCACTTTTCCATCACTCCTCTTTCTCCGTCTGTTATTAGCAGTTCTTTAATAATGAACCCAACAGGCGTCCCCTTCATTAGGCAGGCAGGGGGGGGGGAGAGGGGAGAGGCCAGCGAGCCAGGCTGACCCTGCTACATTCTCCTCATTGGGGACCTGGCACAGGAATTTTAATAGGAGAGCAACGCAGGCAGGCAGGTCAGTCCAGGAGACACACTGTGCATGCCAATCTGAGCTGACCGACCGGCGTGAACACAGCAAGTGTGCTGCGCTGCTAGTCTGACGGTCTGTAACGAGCGTGGAGGAGGAAGGGAAGGAAAAGACGGGGAAGGGAAGTGGGAAAGCGGTGGTACAGGGATCAAGAGGGACAACGCTGAGGTACTGAGCAGCTATTCAGGTGAGAAGAGGAGGAGGAGGATGGAAGGCCACGGTGACAAGGGCCTGGTGGCAAACTGAGACAATCCCTGTCATGCTACTCATACTAATAAAGCAGGTAGGGTTCTTGTTCATTGCCATTTTAATTTATGCTTAACCCAACACTGGGAGAGGAAAATATGAAAAATGCAAATGCAACACGGGGACTGTTTTGAAGCTTGTTAATCGTAAACTGAGACTGGTGATGCTACTGGTGGATATCTCCCTCTGGAAACAGAATGAGCTGTATTTCATGTCCCCTAAAGCAGCCACATCAGTATAAGCTACATAAAAAGTGTGAGCTTGCAGTGGGCTTTTAGAGCTACTCTGCAGAGCTGGGTAATAAACCCTTCACTCTCTTCCTCCATGCTTAAACAGTCTGCCTTTGAGCTACACTTTATAACACCCATTTTAAAATTTCCCCTGCCCCGAACAGCACAGGTGATTTGTTGTATATTCACCACTGGGCCGGTGGATTTTCTTTTTTAGCTTCTCCCCGCCGTGGTAATTGCCACGTCGACCTTGATGCAGATAGGATAAATGAAACATATCCTCTGTCAAGACTCTACCATTAGTAGCTCCACAGAATTACCTCATTTCCTCTGTGATCTCTGTAAACATTTCTGATTCAGGGCATGCCCGCCTATTCTCCAATACTTCCCGTGACTATCTGAAAGAGAGCGCTCACACCGGGGCCTCATTGCAAAAGATACTGTATGCGTAGCTATCCCAATACCTCAATCCATTTGCACTATAAATTGTGCACACCCAGCTTTCAGCCAGGAGCAAAAAGGGCTCCTCTGGGAGAAGCGGAGGCAGTTTTGATAAACAAAACCACTTTTTTTGAGATTTTTAAATCAGAGGAATGAGAAGGTAGAAGGCCATCAAACTTTTGCAACCCAAAATAAAATGTTATATAAATTCTCAGGGACTGGAGAGTTATAGCTACACAGTATATAATAAGCAAAAGTAGCAGATTTGCCTGATCCCAGAGACGAAACATCACGGTTGATATGTTAACTTGCGAAAACCGATACTTTGGTACCATCGATAACTGTTTTTTCTACAGTACCGCAGGAACCACAGGTACTGTAGGTACTGACCCGGGGGGATCGAGATTAACGGCGTCTAAATCCAAAAGGACGCAGTAAACTCACTGTCGACGCGTCCAGGTGACACACCCTATTTCTTAGCTCAAAGTGTTTATTGTCTTGTTTTTGTTTTTTACCGTGGTATCAAATTGGGTATCAAGGATTGTAGAATTTCACTGGTATTGGTATTAACTACTAAATTTCTGATATTGTGGCATCCCTACTAAATACAGCACCTTGAAAGATTAAGAGAAAAAAAGCATAAACAGAAAATGAAGTTGAAAGATATTAGGAACAATACCTTCAATACCTTTGTGCTTGACCATGTCGCTAATGTTAGCTTAAATGAGTTGGTTCAAAACGTTGTCTTAAATGTTTCCAGCTGATCTGTTTTAAAACGAGAGTCTTGTAAAAAAGGTTTTAAATATGCACTTAATGGCTCCATACATGATATATTCTTAAAGACTGCATAAATGCTGGTCAGTCCTTGTATTAAAGTATGATAAGGAAAAATTGAAGATCAGATATCAGATATTTTGTTCTGGCATTAGCCCTGTTTTGTGCATATTTTCAAACAGTGTGTTACCACTTTCAACATCACAAGAGAAAAAGAGGATAATAATGGATGACGTGGAGGGCGACGGTTGCCTCTGTGAAGTCCATTAGTCATTATCCCCAAATCAATATCAAGATTTTCACAAAATCCCGATTAGCTAGCACTCAGTGTTGTACATCAAATATTCAGATTTTCTTTGTAGCCAGCGTTTTCATCTAGAACGGTGAACAGACAGAGTCACTGGAACTACTTAGTAGGTGTACATTATCAGGAACTAATGGACACCCTGCAGCCAATCAGAATCCAGTATTCACCCAGACCATGGTAGTTAATAATAAGGTTATGCTCCTTGGTACTGGAAATAATAACTCTTGGTCACTCCTGTGTGTCGTAAGCTATCTAGTCATGGTCGCAGCTTACATTGGAGCAGACAAATACACTGTTTAGTCCATTCTTTACACTATTGCTCTTTTGTTTTGGGTTTTATAAAGGTGTTCCTTTTCTTCTGTTATTTTTCAAAAACAGGAAGCATTAACAGTCCACAAAGAAACCACATTCAGTCACATATCTGCCTTAGCACCACCGAGGCACACATTCTCTCTCTACAAATATTCAGATGAAGTCAATAAATCTGCAGGGGGAACAATAACAAAACACAAAACCAGAAAGAGCTAATAAAAATAAATCACCCCTCTATAAACAAATTCTCTTTGACTCTGTTCCATTACTGAGTATTGACTGTGGGTTTTCACATCAGAATATGGACCAAGTCGAGTTCTGGTAATGCAGTTCTATATGGTGCATTTTCAGCACTGACAGCGGCTATATTTCAGATGGGATCACACCGAAAATCCATAAATACATCACTTGTAATTGTCCACAGCCTGTCAGTGCCACAATCACAATCTGCTTTGTCATGTGTGGAGGACAAAGACTTTAATGAAGAGCACGGTACCGGGCCTTCGTATTGTTCTCATTTCTTGCCCTGTCAGCTTTGCAAATTAAGAATGATGTTCCTATTTGTCTTGCAGTTTATTTGTTGCAAAATGGTTGATTTAGCTCAAACTAACACATACACACACACACAGCTCCTCCCATTAGTCCCAAGGCAGTAAATACTGTAGTGAGAGCTGCTTTTGAAAGGGAGAAATGGGAAGTGGTTGGAAAGAAATGAGAACATTTGAACGGTTTCATTTTTCGTGAGATATCTGACTTCTGATAAAAAATGACACCGTCTCTATCAGAATGACTGAAAGCTCGAAAACAAATTCCAGTACTTTTAAAGGATAAACATTCAAACAGATGTTACCATTCCTGCATTTTAAGTCTATTAAGTAGGACATTATCCTGCACTATTGTAATGACCCTGGCACAGGTGCTGCTGAAATCTCCCCAACTTATGAATCACCCGAACGGCGGTATCTTTGTGCAATCAACAACGTGATCTCGTCGACAGACTGTGTAGCGCCGGGTCATCTGAGGCTTTGAAATTGTATTCCGAAAACAAACTTTGATGGTCTTGGCCAGATGAATAGCTGCAAATTATCCGTTACAAAATGACGGTGACCTCATGGCATCACCAGCAGCACAATGAGCACATTTTGCCTTTGAATCCTGGCAGTGGTCTGTAATGTCGGGACAGATGGAGAAGTGGGGAGCCAAAAAAACATACTTCCTTGTAGGGTCTCCACTCATCACCCCTCTGGTGATCCAACACAAAAGTACAAAACTTCTCTACGTCACATAACTTAATGTAAACATCAATTTCCTTTATCATTATTTACCGTAGTCGATCATGATGTGGTCATGTTGACATTTACAACTATGTCATAAAAAAGTAGCTTGAGAAAGGGATGTCAGAGAATATAGATTGATTGAGTATTGCGATATTAGGGCTGTCCCAAATACCATTTTTTTAGGCTTCGAAGCTTCGGTGAGAAATATTAGAAGGTATTCAAAGCTTTGTGGCACAGCGTGGCTTGGCGCAGTTCTGCGTGACAAGTTCTTCTGTCTGTTTGTCTCCATCTCCCCCGTTTCAGTGCCCGTGACAGTGCCGCTGCCGCACTACTGTACACACGCACACACCTCTACACACAACTAACAGCGATATCCGTCTGAGAATAACTAATAATAAGTAATGATGAATATGAATAATGAATAATGTTGTGAGATTATTCCTTATTTCATGGGCTATTTGGGGATTTATTAATTATTATTACACACATATATAAAAAATAAAATATTTTTCTAAAAAAACAAAGCATTCGAATAGTGATTTGGAGGTTGAATACCATGGCAACGGTCGAAGCTTCAAAGCTTTGAAGCATTTGAGTCAGCCCTACGCGATAACATGTTTTGTGATACTGTACTGATTCTCAAAAATCGTTTTTTCATTAATAGCTTACATGCAAGATTCGTGGCATACAGTGGCTCAGATTGCACAAAAAGTAGTACTATGATGTTACAGGGACTGTGATAAATGCAGATGCAGATCCCACTGCCCCGATTGTATAAAAAAATTAACTCTTTTTAAACTATTGTTATTTTAAACTAGTAGAAATAAAGATTTTATGCATATGGCAGTGTTTTCTTTATACTATGACAGTTTTCCTAAAATTAGATTTTTTTTTAAAAAATTGCGATATATCGTCTTGCTTACAGTATCGCAATATATTAGGGCTGGGAATTATATCGATATTATATCGATATTGTGATATGGGACATATGATATGGAATATTGTCTTAGATTTTGTCATGATATTTGATTGTAATATGGCATGAATGTTGTCTTTTCCTGGTTTTTAAGGCTGTATTACAGTAACGTGATGTAATTTTCTGAATTTACATGACTGTTCTAGCTGTTCTATTATTTGCCTTTACCCGCTTAGCCATACAACATCGTTGCAATATCGATATCGAGCTATTTGGTCAAAAATACCATGATATTTGATTTTCTCCATATCGCCCAGCCCTGCAATACATTGAATTATAACCCCTGTAACATAAAACGTAGCGTATATCCTGATTATTTATGCACATTTCACATGCTTTACATTCAACTAAGGCATTCGTATCTGATGAATGCCTTAGTTGCCGCTTTAGCAAACTGTAGTGTACTGTATATAAATGATTCATAACTACTGTATAAGCAGGCAGCATTAATTAAAAGAAAAAGAGACATAGTCCTTTTCTTCAAGGACATGCTTTCATCCAAAGTGGCAGAAGAAGTGAAACTTGACACTGTGCGTGCGCGAGAGACTCCACATTTGTATAAACATGTGTGGGAGCGTGTATGGTTGTGTACATATATTGCCCGTGTGTCACATCGGTTCTGAAGCATCAGATTACCCCATCACAGCCTGCTCGTCCAGTGAGGCCATCGGTCCGACACTAATCCTCCTTTGATGAGTCGAGCTTCACAGGAAAAGCACTGACATTTCGCACTAAGGCCTTCTCCTTTTCCTCCCGCCACGCACGGACGGACCTCGGCTCCGGTGAGATGCTCTTTCATCCCGACCTTGGTGAGATGAGGGTCTGGATTCAGATGACTGGTGGATTAGATGGCAGCTCACAGGAGACTGAGAGACTGATGTCTGGGAGAAAGACTCAGGAGACACGGCCTCAAGAGCAGAGCGATACGCAGCCCGGGTCCGTGGTCGGGGTTAGTTAGTCGACGAAGAACAGCTTTTGGTAAAAAGGCAACTTGTCACGTAAATTGCTTAGTCTCCAATCTGTAATCGAAAGGTTTTAGTTTCAATTCCCAACGCAGTCATGTGTTCTGTAGGTGTCAAGAAACAAAAGCTTCGCTACATATAAGCAAAACACCGTAAACATACATTATCAATGTTTTGAATGTTGCTCAAACACAACGAAGCAGACTGTCGCAGGTTGCAGATGTGCTGCTGAGATGCCACTTTGCACAATACAGATGGTGTTTTGTGCAAAAAGAAAATGTATACTTAATCATAACACATAAACTGAGAAAACACTGATAAAAAGTGGTATGCACAGATTACACGGACAACAAAATACAATAAAAACAGACAATTCATGAGGAAAAGTGGAAGGTAAGTGCTTAAATAAACAGCACAAATAAAAGCAAGTCCATCATATTTATCTAGCGAGTTAGGTTTGCTATTTACAGCACATTAGAGAGAGGCACTTAACATCAACAACTGACAACAACATTCTGAAAGATTGTTCACAGAAAAAAAATGTTCACAGATAAATTTACAAATGTACTGGAAAGAAGTGGAAAAAGTGTTTATGATCAGCAAATAAACAGCCAGCAACTCTCCCTGATTATAATTTTAGACTCTTGAAAGAGTTCTGGTTGAAGCGTTCAGATCAGTGGATTTATTATCTGAAAGAAATCAAATGAATGCAGCTATGGGTTGTAAAACAGATGTAAAATCTGTGATTATTATTCTCACATACTGTAATATTATCCCATCATTAACTTCCTGTTGAATATGGAGCACAGCACCAGCACCAGCACCAGCTCCCAGCGGATGTTAGAGTCGTTTTCAAAATCCTGCTGATTACTCATAAAGCACCGAATGGCCAATATCCTGTTTAGATTACTGAGCTTTTACGGTACGTCCCCACTCAGCACTGTGAAATCGTAGCTATTCTGAAAAAACTAAATTGTCTCTAGAACTAGACTGCAGACGAAATGCGACCAACAATTTGCTGTTCAATTGTCTGTTATGAATATTGCAAAACTTAACATGAAGTGTTGCCAAGGGAAACCAAATCTGCTCAGCTGATCTTGTTATTTGGGAATAAATGGGCTCATTGGATGCTCTTTGAACAGCTTGTTGTTTCTGAATGTTTCACAATTAGCATTTTGAAGAGAAATATAAACACTAACTTTTGTCTTTTCGGTTGATATTTCGGTTGATAGACGTGAGGTCATAGTGACCTTGACCTTTGACCTTTGAACACCAAAATCGAATAAGTTTATCCTTTAGTCCTAGTGGATGATTCTGAAAAATCTGAAGAAATTCCCTTCATGCTGGGGCTGTCGCAATAACAGCAATACTGCAATACAAGCCAGCCGCAGGGATCGGCAGGCAACCGCCACAATCACTTTGTTCACGTTTTTTACTTTTTTGAATTCTTTGAGATGGGAGCACCACGTACAGTATTTACACCATGCTACCAACGGCAGCAGCGTGATGAGACACTGAGCATCTATTCTTCTCTGAGTGCTGCATATTTGGTGTGTTTTTCTGGTTGGTGAGAGTTGAAAAATGTTTAACTTTGGGTAAAACGCTGCGCTCGTCACTGTCACTTTTTACCCAGCCGTCCAATCACAATGGAGGAGGGGCGGGACGAATACCACAAGGACTAACTGTCACATCCTACATGTAGTCTACAAGTGTTGAACAACAACAACAATGGAGGAGAATTGAATACGCATAGACGAGCCGGTCCATCCTCTCTCCCTACGTGCTTCAGCCTTCCCTTCATCCAAAGCAAGTACTCTACCTTGTGCCGACATTTTCGCTCCTGCGGATATCCCGTATCATAGCAACCAGACGCAACCTAAGCGTCTCAGCTGAAAAATAACAATGTGCCTCATTGCCCCTCTGTGTTCTGCATTAAACAATAAACGTTAAGTATTTCATTCGTTTTAAAACTGTCATCTTTATCATTTAAAAAACAACAATATGTATAATAATAGCCTAACAATAAAGCTATAAGTTATATAGCACTGAAATCTGGATAAATTAAGTAATTTGCAAAAAAAAAGGCAATACTATTGCATACCAAGCTGTTGAGCAAATTCCTTCACCAGGACAGCCCTACTCTGTTCCTGAGATATCGCGTTCACGATAATGGATCGAACAGACGTACAGACGGCATACAGAGGACCTCAAGAAATAATGCCTCCGGCCACGGCTGTCGTCGGTGCGGAGGCGTAAAAACCTCAACAACAAAACTGTATATAAAAAAAAAGAGAAATAAAAACACATGTCTACAATAAATGTCATTTTCTGAGGGAGCAATACATCCAGCCTTTAGACTGAGACGTGTAACGCAGACATCTCATGCTGTATTCCCACCAAGTATAACCAGGTAGTCACACTGTGCTAACCACATTACACAATAGCACCACCGCTGTGGATACTGTATTACAAGATGAAAACCCTCTCGCTTTCAGAGCACAGGATCGATATCTTCATATACAGGCTTCAGAGGCATGTTAGCTTTATGAACTAAAAGCTCTACTGTTGCTGCTGCCTCCACTCCGGTACCTTTGCACTGCAGACTTGACTGATTTAAGAAATAATAAAAACTTAAAAACTGGACGGCTATTGATTTCCCTCAGCAGAGGCAGATCAAGAGGTACATTTATGATCAGACGGGGTGCAAGAAATTATACCGTGGCACAAACCCGCTATTGATTGGACGGAACAGTGTGAACTGTTAAAATGTTAACCGCTGTGTACACAATTTTGCAACGGTGGTGGCGAGAGGAGAGGAGATTAGAAGGAAACACTACAGGCAGAACTGCGTGTGATATTTCCAGAGAAATTCAACCAAAACACAGAACTCAATCATTCTATTAATGTGAACGAGAGCTCATCCATCAGTTGGATTTATTTCACACACTTCCATCATCACCACGAGTCAATAATTCAGCTTGATATTTTTCTGTCACTGCCGATAATTATTTGCATAAAAATTAGCATAGCAAATTGGAGCTATGAAGCATATTGGTATGCTGAGAACACATTTAATATACTGGATTTAACGTAAAATGTACACAAGTGTGACTTAGTGAATCTGTGCGTGTTAACTCCCTGTGGGTAACGATGGGGAAGTCCTGCTGGAAAACTGCAGCAGTGCAACTGCATGCAGCTGTTAACATGCCAACTAGGACGACACAGAGCGATGCAGGGACAAGCAGAAGGACACGCGGAGGGGGAGGGGTGAAAGAGGTAAAACTCCAAATGGGGATAATGAATGAATATCACTCTCATACACACACACACACACACACACACACACACACACACTGCAGTGTCTCAGTTTATAAAAGGAAAATAGTTTTTTTACACATTTCCTTATTACATGTTGATATCATGGTACCAGAAATGTAGTCGTCGATACCAATACCAGTGAAATTTAATGATTCTCAATATCTAATTTGATACCATGGTAAAAAAAACAAAAACAAAACAATAAAACCCATGTACTTTAACATCCTTTATTACCATTTGCATACTAGTTTTGGCCAAATTATTATTAATTCCTCATGATTCGCCTCAAGTTTCTCACCAAAAACTCAACTTTACAAGATTATATGTGAACACATCATGATAACTTTATAATTTACCTTCGCCCAGTACTCATTCTTACTGTAAAAGACTTGACCACATCATAATATAACTCAATGCAACCCCCGTACATTAGTTGATAGCTCATTTCAACATGGATTAGTAGCATCATCAGGGACATTTTTTAAAAAACGGGGCACTGATCGTCTCGAGCCGTCCACCCAGTTACCTGCTGTACTGTAGAAAAACAACTACTGTCACGCTTTCAGAATTTTGGCATCGACTTGGTACCGAAGTATCGGTTTTCATGACATCCCTACTCCTCTTATGACATTCACAGTATGTAGCGCTGAAAGACCTCACTCTAATCAATCAGAAAACGAAAATAAGCAGTAATTAGTTGAGACAAAAAAAACACATCAGGGTCATAGAGGTGCCATTTTAATTAACAAATTTGAAAGCCCATCATTTTTGCTGGTCTTTAGTTATGTGTTTATTGATGCAAATCTAATAGTTATAGCCTGCTGTATATCATTTTCTCTCCTGAGGCGTGAGAACTGATATTTCAATATGTATTAGCTGATTAAATTAGCTTTCAGACAAGGTTTTCTCATTCCAAATCAATTTGGTGGTCAGGGTCTTCTAAAATAATGTCTCTGTTTTTATTACTTCATTGTCATACAACCAGTTGTCAGAGAAGCAATGGCCATTTGTAGTTTCAAACAAATAGTGGGACATGTTCAGCTCATTGCTTCAAAGATCCAGTATAAATATAATACCCTTACACAGCTTTTCTTCTATGTCTGTGTATTATTACTTTTAGTTCCTGGGAAAAATATGAACCTTCAGTAATTACCACCAAGCTTAACATTTAATATAATTACTTCTTAATGTATTGCATTCATTATCATACATGTATACATATATTCTTAACGTCAAATTAAATGTTCAATTTTGTTTGAGAATTTCAAGTGGTTTCCCTGTGTTGTGTTTTTCTCCCCAACATCCTGTTCCAAAACAGGAAACATGTAAAATTACAGATGCCGGACGCTCTCATTTCATTATGACTTCAATATCTGATGAAGCACAGGCTGCAGTAGCCTTTCAGGAATGCCAATAATGATGCAGGACTTCTACAATGACTACGAGTCAAATGATTTTTTTTTTTTTTTCCCCTCGAGCAACTGAAGCTCCGACATGATAAACACAAAGTGATATTTTGCATAAAACAAGATTGACTTGCTTGGTTCATTAACCATGTGAACAGGTGAATAAGTGATTAATTGAATAAACAAATGACTGTTGTGTTGTGGAGAGCACTCCTCCTCAACATCTCCTGCCACAGCAAGGTGCGTCACTGCCTCTCTCTGGTGCTGCAAGGAAGCACACACACCTCACTGAGAAGCAGAGTGCCTCCGACGCCATCCTTGGCTCTTTATAGGCCTATATCACACGCCGAACTGGTCTCTGTTGTCACTTCAAATTGGAATATAAAGCACGATAAAGAATTCCCCCTTTTTGCATATCCAGCTGCAGTGATTCACCAGTAGAGGTCAGAGCGGGAAACTGAAACCCTTGCAGCAGGTAAACTCCGTGCCTTGATGAGACTTCATGGCGACTGGATGGTAGGGCTGTGTATTAGCAAGAATCTGGCAATACGATATGTATCATGATAGAGAAGTAGCGATTCAAAATTGTATTTAATTTAAGGAAAAAAACTGTCATAGTATAAAGAAAACACCCGAAATGCTCCATTTTAGAATAGGCAAAAATAACACATTCATGCTGTATGCAAAAAACTGCATGGTTGGTTTTTACCCCAAACTGCATGGGCTAAGCATTAACAGAGCATGCCTGTAAAGGGGAGACTCATGGGTACCCATAAAAGCTATTTTCATTTACATATCTTGAGGTCAGAGGTCAAGGGGACCCCTGTGAAAATGGGAAAATGTGGTTTTGTTGACGTCGTATATGATGTCACACAGTGGAACTGATCTGACAGAAAAGGCGAATTAAAAGGTTGAATACGATTCACAAGCAAACAAGTTGGAGTTGGATAATCTGAACGCGACGGAGGTTTAAACAAAGCAGCCAAAACATTGGTGGTAGTCACACTATTCTGTCTGTGTGTTAGATAAGAAGGTCCCGAGCATCCTGACATCCTTTTCTTTCTGCACCACCCTCCCTAATCCACTCCACCACTCCCACTACTCCCACTCCATCCTCTCAGCTCCCCATGTCCCCTCCTCTCCTTCAACCTCCCCCCTCGTCTGTCCCCCTCGCTCTCTCCGTCTCCGCAGACTCTATAATGACATTTGGTCACTGTAAAGAGCCATGATGGTGCTGTTAACTGCGAGGAGGGAGGCGGTTGTCACGGTTACCTGATGCAGCATGGTGCTGGACCATCTGCCATGCAAAAGACAGCTCCCTGCTCACTGCTGTAATTACAGAAAACCCC
>CAKAOI010050625.1:110175-209177 GCA_916701655.1 Sebastiscus albofasciatus | reverse complement strand
GACATACCAAACTAAAACTTTTTTTTACGACATACTATACTATGACTTTTATTCAGCATACTATACTATGACTTTTTTATTTTGTTTTTCAAAATAATGTGCAACGACTGTTTTTTCCACATGCTATACTACGTCTTTTTTTTCATTATACCTTGGTATTATTTTTTTCGGCATATTATATTACTATGAAGTTTTTTTTTTTGTTTGTTTTTTTTTTTTTTAACATATGACTTTTTTCGACATGCCAGACTAAAAAAAAATGTCGACATACTATACGTTTCCACCACTGAACCTAGACATCTGGACTTAAACACCAGTACTTACTGGGTTGGTTGCATACAGTGACTGGTGTTCTGTAATTTCAGTGAAATGCTTTAGAAACAAAGATAAATATGTAGCATACTGTTGACGTCTGAAAAGCTTTGAACTTCTTCTGCCAGATGATTGACCTTCACATCAAAAGATGTATACCATCCCAGCATAACGGGGACGGGCGTGGAGCCCCTCGGGAAGCCTGACCACAGTAGGAAAAAAATAGATGAAAACGAAAGGCAATTAGCACCATGCTATGTTGTCAGTGTAATATCTGATGGTCTCTCTGGAAGTTTAGGAGATACTGAAGTTAATTTGCACGGATGAAACCTCAACATCCTAATTCATTTGTTTCCCTGGAACATACTGAATATTGTATCTACGCTATTATATTAAGATTTTTGGACATACTATACAATTACTTTTTTTCACATACTATACTATGACTTTGTCGACGTATTATACAGTGCTATGACTTTTTTTTCAACGAAGTATATTATGATTTTTTTGAACATACTATACTATGACCATTTTGATATACTAAGCTATGATTTTTTTCGAAATATTATATTATGACTTCTCCTCGGCATACTATACTGTGACTTTTTTCGACATACCTTAATATGATTTTTTCCAGCAAACTATACTATGACTTTTTCAACATACTAAACTATGACTTTGTCTTGACATATATTACTATGACTTATTTTTTGCATACTATACTATGACTTTTATGACTTTTTTAGGCAAACTATATTAAGACTTTTCTTCATACTATACAATGACTTTTTTCACCATTCTATACTATGACATTTTAATGACATACTATATTATGAAATGTTTACGGCAAACTATACTATGCATCTTCATGATTTTTTATGCCATACTATACTATGACTTTTTTATAAATTTTTTATGACATACTATATTGTGAAATCTGTGTTATGGCATACAATACTATGACATTTTTTATGACATTTTATGGTATACTATACTACGACATCTTTTGTGACACTATACCAGGGGTTGATGATCAAGTGAATTGAGAGACAATTTAAGGAGTCATTATATGATTGAGGGCCACACAAGAAATGAGCACACATTAAACAAAAACAAAAAAACTTTCCATCTCTCTTCCACATTAAACTGCTGTGTTGTCCACCGAAATCACTTATTTTAGCAAACAGCACATGCGTCGATTGCAGTGTAACGTAACGGTAGTCAGAACTAGGAAAATATCAGCTATCTGGCAACATTTCACAGTGGAAAATCCAACAAGTAAAACGGCGATACGTACAGTATGTAAGGCTTCCGTTTCGAGGGGTGGCAGCACCCTGGTAGGGGGTGTGAATATTGTACCCTGCAGGACAAATTAGCACTCAGGCTGTCCACTGAGGAGACAGCTAAGAGAATACGGAATTATTTATTGCGAGCTTCATTTATTTATGTTCTTAGTAACTGACAAACTGAATAATAAAAGGAAGTTATACTGCATTCATTCTCTGTATGTAATTGTTCATGTTTTACAAAGGGTTCCACATGAGCCAGGCCATTCAACAAAGATAGTTATCATATCACATCCATACATGATCAGCAGTAAACAGCTGTTAAATAATAATAATAATAACTATATATATTTTTTTATATATATACTCGGTATCAGCCGATACCACAAATTTAAGTATCGGAATCGGTAAGGAAAAAATGATATCGGAACATCTCTAAATTCAACACCCCATGAGAAACCAAAGGTCACAATGTGAACAGCTTGCTTTTTTTAATTAATGTTAATCAATCATTGACCCTTCTGACTTGAATGCTAGTTTGTCAACATGCCCTTTTCTTTCTGCAAACAAATGGTGATTCATTTCACCCCTGACCACCTTGAAGAAGAAAAAAATGTGATAGAATATCAGCAAGAAATTGTCTTTGCTTGGTAAAACTCCTCCTCAGCTAGGTGATATCAGTTATTAGTGATGAGGTTTTTCATTTCCTGAAGAGTATCAGATACATTAGGCGCAAGTGAGTGATGACGGTAATTAGGATAGAGTTGTCCTTTCTCAACCCCTGCTCTTCAACCTTCTCCAGACCTTTAAGGACTATATCCTTTTCTGTCTCAGTCCGGTTCCGAATGAAAGATTAATAACATCCATCAGAGGGTGTCTGATCGTCTGGAAGAGAATTCAGTGATGTTTTTTTATTATTCACCTATACAACAATGTTTACAGCGAATATGCCTTTCATCTACAAAGAGATGCAAATATGATACGCAATTTTTACATGGTATTGAGCCTGTGATTATCCTGAATCTCACTGATGTATTTCCCATCCAGCATGGCCAGACTCCCCGCAGATAGTTCATAGATACAGACATCCAGGATCCAATTGGATTCTAGTGGTTCAAACACAGCTCTGTTATATTTCCTACAGTTCTCCATTTATTCATTGTGTGCTTCGCCTGCTGCTTGCTAAGATTTGCAAGGCAGTAGAATTTGATCCCTCCCAGAACAAATTGAGATGTACTGTACTTGCAGCGCTCAGCAGTAGGGCTATCCAGCAGCTCCGAGAAGCCATGTTGTGCTGACTAGACTTGAGCGCTTGCCTCACCTCGCACACCTACACAATGGACCTTTATTCCCATGCGCTGCAGAGAAAACCAAAAAAGTGTGCATGTGCGTGCTTCTGGGAGTGCGTTTTTTATGCATGTGCTAATGTGCTTTGGAGGTTTAAAGGGTAGATACAAATCCACTGGATGAAAGTGTGGATCTGTGAGAGTACACCTTTTTGTAGATGCACTGGGTTACTATATGCAAAAATTGAAGACGCCCATATTGCAATGCTGAGGAGAAGGTTTAAGAGTGGGCTGAGAAAAAGCAACATCTCTTACAGTTTTTGCCACTCAGCCAGTGAGAGCAATGGACAGGATGATTTTGGGTTTTAGACACATAAACACCTCTGAGAGCCAGGCAGGGGCCTCTGAGTTCATAGGATTGATGTAGCAAAGCCCTAGCTCCCACTCCCTCTCTCTCATGCACAGACGTACACATACATAGAAAGGCTCTTTCCCTGCTCTCTTTCTCTCTCCTGCCCTCCCCACTCACCTTTTCTCATGATTAGATTGACTGGCTTTGTTTTGGACCCAGCAGCTCAGGGCTAGAGAACCACTATGAAGGGGAATTGCCTTTAACCGAGATGAGGCTGCTGTCGGCTCCTGTTTTAAGCCACAGGGTATTCAGCGTGCATTGCAGCCTGTATGTGTTATCCTTGGCCATGCAGGCGAGGCATATTGCTTCTATCTGGTTGACTCTATTCGCCTTTATTTGTATTGCATACCCCTCTTTTTAAATTCATTATGGAAACTGGAGCTTGGAGAAGCAACCCTTGCATCTGCCACTGAGCTGAAATAAAGATGCTACGATCATTTTTAATGGGAATTTATGTATATTGATGGTGAATTCTAAATCAAAAGATGATCCACAGCATCTGATGCTGGCGTGACATTGGGATGTGCTAGAGGTTCTTCCTGTTCATGGGCGTCATAATGAGGAATGGACGTGCTTACAGAACGAACACCACAGCAGTACATCAGTGGATTTATGCTTACAGTTGCCTTGCAGGCAGGTGCCTCTACCTTTTTTTCCCCCCCTCCCTGACTTCTTTTTCTTGGTATTCATATCAATTTGTCCTCATTTTCCTGTGGTTGTGGTGTTGAGAGCTGAGATGCAGACAAGGGAAGAAAATGTGTACATACCTGTGTGTTTGTTTGTTTCTGTCAGACAAAGTGAGAGAGAGAGAGAGAGAGAGAAAGAAGTGAGGAAAAAGAAAAGGAAAAGAGAAATAGTGAGGAGGATGGCAGGTGGAGTAGGGGGGGTAGTCTGGGTTTCTTTCCGTGTCACAGGAAGAGTGTCTGGCCCGTAACGAAATGCCAACCAAATGAGGACGGATCAGGGGGCCGAGCGTAAGCCACCCTGAGCCCCCATTACTGAGCACAGAAGATGGATGGGACTGCTCATCCTGAGAGAGAGAGAGAGAGAGAAAGAGAAGAGAAACACACCCACACATTAATACACACCCTCACATTTACACCCAGGTCCTCAGGCCTCAAGGACACAGAAATACACACAAACACACACGTACAGTACATATACAAAGGCACAGAGATGAGAATAAAGAGGTGAGTGGATACCACACTCCTTAGAGAGGATACACACATGTATATGCTCCATTCATACTGACTGAGTCTGCATTCAGAGTAAGACTCTCCATTGAGGATGGGAATCCAAAGAAATCAGGCAGCAAATAAAGGCTCAGACACTGACTCACTGACATACTTAACACAGCAAATGTCTCATTGCTAACGCAAGCTGGCTATGCTAATTTGCAGATGGCGAATCATCAACCATGCAGTCAGTACTGTATCCAATCATGGTGAATAATGCAAGATAATGTGATAAATTTGTATCTTAAAAAAAAAAAATTCAAATATATATTTTGGCATCTCAGAGCACTTATGAAACCCAAATTGTTTGCTTGTCTTGTTGTCTTTCATCAGTGTTGTCTTTGAAAGAACTCACATCAAAAACATGACGAATGATTTCCTCCCAGTGTTCTCTAACGACTGCAAAGTGTAACTTTATGGGGCGTGACTAAAGCACTTCTTCTTATTAATGCTTCTGGTCAATGGCTTCCATCAAAAAGAGAGAAGAGAGGAGCAGAGGAGCAGAAGCAGCTGAATGAGGGAGATTTATGGAGCAACCCTGGCGGTAGTAGGCCCATATTAAACGGCACGACAGCAATCAAGCCTTTTACAATGGCTGAGCATCAGGCAGTTCTCGCAGTGTAATACAATACTAATATCACCCCTGCTGAGGGGAAAGGAGGTCGAAGGGGTTTCAACTTATTCAGTGACTGTTCAAGAGCACTTACACCAGCTGCTGTTTATATCAAGTTTTTAATGGATGTGGGCGATGGGCATTTAATGGACTCACACAAAGCCTTATATCAACCCAAGTCAGTGAGGTCTAATTCTTTACAAAGTTGTTACATGCTGTTTCTTTGTTACTACATGCAAATTACTTCTAAGTGGTATATCATGATGATTATAGAATCTGGCTGTTGAGAGGCAAATTAGTAGAGTAAGTATAAATCAAGCTAATTTTGGGGCCGATTCGTCCCTCTCGACAATCGTCAGCAAAGCTACGATTTTTTAATGATTCAAAAGATTATCTATCCAGATATTCCTGTGGTGTGAGGTATGTTAAGAGTGTTTTTTTACATCTCCAGGTCGGCTCAGAAGTCCATCTTGGCCGCACCGATTTCAAATTGTGAATATTAAACATTTTCAATATTTACAATCGGATACCCTGTTGTGCGTGTGGGTACCCTGGTACACACCCGGTTACATATGGAAGAACGCTAGCCAATTGAGAACCAAGATAACTGAAGCAGAAGGACAACCATGACAGCCACAGTGGTTGTCCTTCTGCTAATGCATGAGCTAATGCAGAATGCAAAGCATAAAGTAGTAGTAAGATGAACCTCGTAAATGAAGGATTAACTTTTTAATTTGTGGCAACAATGCAAGTGTCTATTTAACGTGACTTCATTCATCCACCCTTTGTGAATTTTCAGTACGAAGTGCAAACATCGCTAAGGGTATATGTCAACAGCCTCTGTCCTTTCCATGCTTCATTCATTCGAGAGACGGGGCATCACGGTGGCCACTCCTTCTTTGCATAAAGTTGAGGTCCAGGCTACTTTATGCAAATCAGGGGCGTCCGGTGTGACCCCAAACTTTTAAACTAACCCTTGTCGATCCAAAATAAAGACAGATTCAGCAACTGTATGGCTTACTTCTCGCATAAAATGTTGTCAGAAACACATTTTGGTGAACTATTTTCGTGACATAAGAGAAGAAAGTTTCCAAATGAGCCGTCATGTTGGTTCCGGTTTGAAAGATGGGAGCAGCAGCTCACAATGGAAAGGGTTCGTCCAATCAGGTCCTGAGTGCCTTGTGTCTAATGGCAGCCCATCAAGAGTCCAATGCTGGAAAGCGAGACAATCCCTCGTGATAAAAAAACACCCCTGTGGACATGTACCGTAATTCTTCCTACCCGTCATCCACAATGTTTGTTTACACTAAAGTCGCGTTTGATCGCGAGAGATTTTGCGAGATTTTCGTTTATTCGGGACTCTCGTTGTTCATGAATGGAATCTGTTAGTGTGTGGTCTGCTGTTTTGGCCAAATCGTTGCTCACCACACACACTATAGGAACAAAACGGTGGAGTCTCTCACATTTTTTCAAAATCTATTAAGATTTGAAAAATCTTTTTAGTGTGGGTCAGCCTTAAACCTGAACTACTGCATATTAATGTATGACTTAATTAACCCATCTCCCATCATGAAGATTTAAGGCCATGCTAATTGACTAAGCCTCCCCGCTAAGCAAACGTAAGGAGGCACGAAAGGTCAAGCTTTCGACTACTATACATGTTGAAGCGATGTGCATGGGGCTGTAGTAAGAGAGATGCCCCGTGTGTTTGCAGCATGTCTGTCTAACTAGCTCATACAGTCCCTTTCAAGTCTACATCTGATAATATTTTTTTTCTATGCATCTGTAAACCTGGCAACAATATCATGATGAGATTATTCCCATAATTCAAAAACAAATCAGCTTTGCTTAGAGGCAAATACACCCTGCAACTCTATTATCCCTGTTAAGGTCAGGCATGCTATGTGAAAACACAGAGATAAATAAACATACAGGCATTGAAGTCAGCCAAAAGCAAGCAGAGCACGCTGTATTAGTATGACCAATTAGTATGGATGACTATGCGTGCTGGTTGTTTTGTTCTCCCACCTTTGATGAGAGTGTATTAGGGCGGGATAGCCAAACCAAAGATAGCAATAAAGCGAGACAGAGTGGGAGGTGAAGTGTGCGTGAAGCTTTGTAACCCTTGTTATTTCCACTCTCCTCCCAGGAGGCTCGGTTCCTGTTTCAATTAATCCCTAATCAAACTGGGAGCGGCAAACATGATCTGATTTGGCCTCTTCACATAGGGATGCTCTAATCAGTTTCCCCATCCAAACAGGATTTGGAGGCCAGAGGACGCACACCTCCGCCGCTGTTGAGATTGTCCTCTGAGATATTATCAAACAATGTGACATGTCCTACCCAGCAAAGTCCCAGTGTGTCTCGCAGAGGGCGGTGTGTCGCCACCACGCATAGTTAGGCAACTGTAAACTCGAATGCAAGGTGATAGAGAGCACCGGCAGTATTCTGGCGGTGTTATCTGTCCTCGGGTGAGTTGTTGGTTGGCTCTAGAGTTTGTACAGCGCCAGATAGTGGAAGTCTGGTGCCGACTGCATAATATCTGACGAGAGAGGAGCCCATAAACAAAATCTGATATATTATTCACACCATGGCAAAAAGGTGCCCACCGGTACCTGATGCTGTGATATGCTGTGACACCTCACATCTGCTAGCTAATGAGTCTGACTGCAACGGTGCCGTCTCATCAAGGGCATCAGTCGTTGCCCCACCATGGGATAAGAGAAGGAACTACATCGCCTTAAGGCCAAAGCTTCTGCTGCAATAAAGAACAACAAGCAGCTGCAAAGCACCGGGAGAGCACTTAGATCAATCCATTAAGAGGCTGAGACGCAGCACGGGTGAGGAAATAAACACAGTGTACAGAGAAAAGTGGAGTATAAGACGGAATTAAAAGTAAACTGAAGGAGACGCGCAGGAGGCGATGACGAACACGAGCCTATGGGCAAAAACAAGAGCTAAAAGAAGATTTGGCCAAAAATGCCCGGCATGTTGATTGACTCCCACTCACACAAAGTTTTAAAAGCAGCAGTATTTTTCAACTAACATTCCCTGCAAGGGCACACAGAGAAAGGACATGGTAAGTAATTTCAATTGAAGCAGGACTCACACCAGAAAATATGAATAAATGCAACCTTGGTGAGATGAGCGTTGAAATGACAAGAGAGTGTCTGGAATGTGTGCACCCTGTCTGGTAAATTATGTTGACCTGAGGTTAATTTGGTAGTTCAGTGCCCTCTGGAGATTACCGCATTTCAGCTGTTTAATAACCCAGGCTTTGCGTCCACATTTCTACCGTATTAATTACTTTGTCATTTATGGGAAGATACATTTTGACATACAACTGACCCAATCTTAGTGCACCAAATGTCTCTCAACCTCTACTGCAACTTTAAAGGTTCTCTATTTGACATTCAGAGCTTTAATACAGCAGCAAACAACTATGTGCTATGTAAGGAGATAGAGGAGTAAAGTCTATCTGAGCAGAGAATGAAGTCTCTCTCCCTCTGTATGTGTTGTGATCTGAGCTTCTCTGTGCTTTGTTTACATAGCAGGGCCGGTCGCGATATTACGAATCACTATATTACGATCACTATAGCAAAGACATGACCCACCCGACTCTGCCTCTGATTGGCTTACAATGATATTCTTACCCTAACCCTAACCAATCACACTCCTCATGCTTAAACCTAACCAATCCAACCAATGCAGGCAGTGAGTACTAGCCAGAGTAGGGTAGGCCAAGCCTTCGCTATAGCAGGATTTGTAATTTAGCGGGCTTGCCGCCCGTGCCTTTTAGTGCATGTTAGTCCAGGTTAACACTGTTAGCTTTGTCAGCACTGTCCCCGTTGTTTGCACTGTTAGCATTGTTAGCACTGTTAGCTACGAGGCGCCAGCTCAGCTGTTGCTATGTTGAGAGCCGTTGAGAGGCAATAGATATATGTTCTCAATTTTGCGTTTAGTACCTTAAAAGCCCTGACAACACGGTTTCAGATCATAACATTTAATATTCAAAAGTCAAATGTAAAGTTTGAAAAAACAACAACAGGTATTATCAAAAGTTGACGACTCAAAACCTCAGCTGCTTCATCAGGACTGTGTGGTTGTGATTTGATTAGCTGTCAAGATGAGCACACAACACCACAACTGTCATCGCATTTGAATTTTGCTAAATATTGATTGGTGCACAGAAGTAGATGACATCAAAAATACTGAAAAATCTGCATGGGAATCAATCAAAACTGTTCAAACTTTGTGTGTGTTCATGTAGGACCCATTACTCACAGCAGGAAGCTGGTTGAGAAAGTAGGTTGTCAGGGGCTTTAAGTTTTGGTTTCCTGCATATCCCAGAGTGCAACATAACGCACCCCATAAGACAGGCAGAGTGAAGTAAAGAGACGAGACTCTGGTGTTTGACAACAGCCGCTGCCGCCATTTTGGACTGAAAACACTTATTATATTTATAATATTTCATTGTTCAACACAGGCCATTTCAGTAGAATATGACAATAGAATAGATATAATTTAGTTTTTCTTTTGTACGGCACTTTTTAGGCCGACATTTTACTAGCGTCCGGTAGTTGCTTTCAGTCCAACAATGGTGGAAGCGTAGCTTTGCTGCTGGGCGTTGATGTTGCAATGGAACAAACATTTGGCTTCCACTTCTTGGCAATATACATTCTTTGCTGTTGGTGTGCAATGTAGGTCAGTTATGAAATCTGAAACCTATGGGCAGCATTGCATTCTGGTCCACCAAGGCTTGTTGGCGGCGGAGAATCTATTATCCCTGCCTCTTTTGTGATGGACTTGTCCTTGTATGATTGCTGAATGAAAGTGCAGAAGGTTGAGCCTTCAAAGCACTACCATCACTGGTGCTTTATATAACTAGGAAATATTCTGCAATCGATTGTCTTATATTGTGTACATGTGACCTCTTGAGATCAATATACACGACGAATAACAAAATAGGCCCAGAAATGAAAAAGGTATTTGCAAGTGGCCTCAAGTGTTAATTCATTTTAAGGTGATTTCCTTTCAGTATCGAGAGCTCACAAACAAGCAAGCGTCGTTCAACGTGCGGTTTTTATGAGTGGCCGTGTGCATCAAAGCGTACTTCGCCTTTCACAAAGTGCTATGGAAAACAAACACCCACTTCACTCAACTCTCAAAACATGAAGCATGGAGGAAGCGCAAGTAAAGTGAGCACCTCATTTATCAAACCCCAGTTGGCCACCGGTGGGTGGGCATCACTGTCAAAAGGCCAATTAACAAGAAGCCCATTGTGAGCACCATGGCGCGGCACAGGAGAGACTAACCATTAGCAGAAATTCATCATTAGGAAATAATGGGTCCAGAACAGGAAACGCGTCCTGAGCTTCAAATACTGTCAGACATGAAGGCTATTTCTAGCTGGAGATCTCACCCTTGTGATGATTTTATTGCTTTTTTTTATTCAGTTTTGTAGCTCTATGTGCAGGCATTGCCTCTAAAAACATCTCAATTAACACCATTCAGAAATCAGCCAGAGCACCTGCTTGAGCTCAACGTGGAGCCGGAGCTGAGGCGTGTCCAACATTTGCTCCTTGTCTTCAGCTAAACATGTCAACTGTGAAGAAAGATCTCCGAGCACCGATATGAAAGCAGAAGAAGGGGGAGGAGGAGAAGCAGGGATATTTCCTGCAGCAAAGCGATCAATACAGCACAGAGAATATCTGAAGAGAACAGAGATGAATGTTCAGGAGCAGGCAGGGATTTTTTAGTTTTGGGAGACAGTTTGTTTCATGCAATGTGTTTTTTTGGAAGATTCTTTTGTGCAATGTAGACAAACACCATAGGCAGAGGTGGAGGATTTTGTGTGTATAGTCTAGTAACATTACTCATATGTGCTTTCAAATGTCTGGAAAAATAGTTTGTGAACTTATTCACACTTGATGGGTTCAGATTCAGGGGTGATGAAATGTATTTATTCAAATACTCTTAATAATTCATTCAAGTAAAAAGCTCAAAGTAAATGTCAACCACCTGAACCCACAGCCCGGAACAGAAAGGACAAAAAGCAACCGTCCTTCCCAACTTTCTGTTCTCACCTTGACTCAACTCACTTGCTTTTCTTTAGGTGCACTGAGAAAATTAGCTTTTCAGTTAGTGTGTGTCCGTGTGTTTGTGCCGCTGTGGCTTTGATGGCGCTCCAGGTCGAGGTTGCATGTTTTGTCCCCTCGAGACGAAAGCTGATTAAGAGGCTCTGTAGTGTTTTAATGGCTCTGTGGGCCGGCGGTTCCACACCGGCTATTCAACCAAGTGACCACAGATGTCCCATTCTCCTCTGAGGAGACCCACTCCTGGGCGAGCAGCACCTGCACACACTCCTACCTTAACTACACCAGCCAACACACACACACACCAGCAAATGCACTCGTTACATAGCACTCTCAATGTCTCGCTTTTTATCACTGCCTCTGTCTCCTTCTCTTCTTCTTTCGCGCTCTTGTTGTGTCTGCTCCTCTTTCTGTCTCTCACACTTTTGCTTCACGCTCCCCCGTCTGCCTCTCTTTCTGTTTTCCTTTACTTCTGCCTGTTTCTCAGGGGTTGTATCAGTCTCTAATATACACATACACACTGCTTTCTCTCTCTCTCTCTGTCTGTCTGTCTCTGTCAGACTCTGTCAGCAAAATAACCTACCAAGGTCAGTCACAGTGATCAGCTGTCAATCAACCTGGCATTTGCAGGGTGGCACGCATGCGGCGGATGTAGTGAATGATGGGGTGTGTGCATAAATGTGTGGTGTAAAGGAAGGGAGGTTTTGTGGGGTCTGTCAGTGTGGGGCCTTAAAAAGAGAAATAAAGGCAGTGGTGCTGGTAGGGGTGACCTTGCTACACTACACGGCAGCAACATCTGAGCGGCTCTGAAGTTGAAAAAAAAGGAACATGATGAGACAAAAAGTGAGCACAGAAGTTTGGGAAGGGTGTGACAAAAAAAAAAAAAAAGAACGCAGCTGAAAGTAGGGAAAGTTTGGGAACTTTTCAGGCATAACTCGCATGTGTAAAATGTGACGAAGATAACACTATAAATACACGTCCCTTGACGCAAACGAACACATCGGTGTCATCACGCGAAGATATTTGCAGTTCTGCCACCTTAAAAAACAGCTCAGTAAGCCTAACAATATAATATTATTCTCAGGTTTAAAACTTCTTAATAAAAAGTAGAAGCTTCTCCGGACTGAACGTCGTCTTTTCTGGGCCTGAGCCGGAGTATTACATAAAACGGGAACTCCAAACCTCAATTACCGGTTAGTTTGCAGTACTGTTCATTGTTTTGCCCGCATTCTCTTTTAATTGAAAGGAGGTTCATAGCTTTGCATGCTATATAGTTCCGATGCAACGGAGTTTAAAATGAAGTCATCGAGCGCTCAAGAGGCGCAAATTAGCCTCTCTCGCTCTCTCGCAGATACACACATCCACAGTGTCACCTCATTACTGTTTGTTTGTCTTTATTGCATTCAAGCCTCTATGGGATATATACACCGTGTTAGGCAAGGAGGGAAGAAAGCTCTTTATCTACTCTCTCTCCCTCACACACATAAACACACACACAAAAGAGAAATCAGCCTTCAAGGGGCGTTGCAGTGGATATCAGTGTTAACACAAGTAATTGCCTCCCTGCTTGGGAGCTTGTGAGTGTTAATCCAGCTTGACAAAGTTTGCTCTTCAGTGCGTGACACAGAGCATGGTGATTTATCTGCACTCTTGGTTCTGCTTCTGTCAGGACTACATCGATGGCGTGCGCCGCACTTGTCTTAGGACAACGGAGGGCGACTCACTCGGAAAATGAAGTGAATTTATCATCTTTGGGAATAGAGAAATAAGGAGTCCCATAAGAGCTAATATTGAGAGAAATTCTTCCTGTATAGTGAGTGAGATAAGGAGTATAGTGAACCTTTTTAAAAACCCCAAATCTCATCAAATAAATACATTATCACATTGCTCTGTTAGAAGCAGACAATGCTGGCATTACTATGCCTACAGCAGCTGCAGGGTTTCTTATCTTGTATCCTCATGATAAGATAAAAAACATTTTCTCATTTCCTTTGTTTTACATTTCACACATCGGAGACAAGGTGATCTCTCCTGGAGGTGTGAGTTCCCATGTTAAGCAGCCTGCTACTGACAGGAAGGATGTCATTCATTATGAAAAATGCTTAATGAGATCCTCTCCGATACCACCTTGTGATTTGAAACTCGACTATCGCCTCTGAATTTTTAATGCCAATATTAAATATTTAAGATATGAATAAAGACTGAGTTGACAAAGCAATTAGATATTGACTGACCTTTTCAGAGTGTTTAGTATTCTGTATCCCTCACTCAAGTTTCATTTTACTGCCCCACTGAGCGGTAAGGAGAGGAAGCGGTGGTAAAAGTGCCACAGATCTATTCCAATCAATCAGCGCCTGAGGAGTCTGGGGGACAATCTCAAAGTTTTTCATGTGTTAGGCAAAGCTTATGCAACAAGGCACGGCGATACGAGATGGAGCCTTGCTACCTATGAGAAGTAATAGAAGGGCAATTTCTGCACCGCTGAAGTGGAAAGGATGGCGCCAGGTAATTTTGATCAAGAACACCCTCGACATAAATTTCAAAGCGCCTCAGTGTGGGAGGCTGGAGGGGAAAATGCCAGGCTCATTATTTTCACGTGTCGTCATCATGCCGTACTTCCTAAGACAATCGCGATGGTGTGAATTTCATCACGTTCTAGCTTCGTGCTGAAAAGGTTGCAGTGCCAGGGATGTGGAAATGGTACATCCATGCATGAAAAAAGCTTTTATGACTTTATACCAAAGTACTGAAATAAAATAGCAATAAAACCCGGCTATATATTGTCTGCCATCTGAAGTATAATACCCACTGATTTACTGCTGTGCTATAATATATGGTGGGAAACGGGCACAAAGAGCATTTCTCATTCTGGGATGTTCCATATCCTTTTTGTTTGGGTGTTAGCAGCATTATTTTAACTTCACAGATAATATAATAGACACACCTTGTAGCCAATCAAAGGTGAACCATGTTCATCCCACTCAGTGCTATAGAGAGAGCCCTTCCAGCCATTGATTGATGTGTTTGCCGACATGGGAAGCAACAAGATTGGCAGCTCTCCAATGTTCAGTTCTATAGCAATTACAGTAAAGTGTCATCATCTCCTCCGCCCTCTAGATAATGAACTGAAGGGGAGAACATAGCGGAGCCAGAGTGATGTCTGAAGGTCCTTACAAACTAGTTGGGTCCATAGGGAGATGACCAATACTGCAATACTTGACCTGGGCTTGAGATGGGATCAGTTAGATAAGGGAGCAGGGGGCAGACCTATTACCACCGACATGAAGTAAACGTGAAATTCCTCACACTGTAGTCCCGTTTCCACCGCAGGAATTTTCCCCTGGAACTAGGAACCTTTTGAGGAACTTATTGCATTTTGATCACAGGGACCAGGGTCTAAATTAAGTTCCAGGGACATTTTACAAGGCATTTTTAATCCCAGAAAAGGCCCTGGTCATGAGGTAGTACTTTCTGAAAGTACCGGAACTTTCGGCGTGGAGTTTGTAGGGATGACCGTCACTGATTGGTAAAACACGCGCACAACGCTGCTACTTCAACAGCTTCAACTTGTGTTCTGCTTCATTCAAAAACAAGTTTGTAATCTAGTATTGATTTAGGACCATTTTCAGACAAAGGGAGAACATTTTTCTTTGTTTGGTAACATTCAAAGTGAAGTTGG
Source organism: Sebastiscus albofasciatus (assembly GCA_916701655.1). Classification (NCBI taxonomy): domain Eukaryota; kingdom Metazoa; phylum Chordata; class Actinopteri; order Perciformes; family Sebastidae; genus Sebastiscus; species Sebastiscus albofasciatus. The sequence goes on along the minus strand of CAKAOI010050625.1, from coordinate 194,259 downwards.
GCTCTACTGTCTGCCTTTTTTAAAAAAAAATAAAATAAAAATAAAGACAGACAGACAGACAGAGAAAACAAGAGAGATCGTGAGTGGTAACATTAGAATAGACAGCGTGGTGTGAAAAGTTATTTTCTGATTGTTTCACAGCAGTTGTGTTCTAAAGCACAAAAATAATAACCATCAAACACTTAACAGATGATTTACTGTGGAGACAGACACTCTTAGTTTCATTTTCCTCCTCTGCATTTCATTCATTACATCCAACGTGCATCAGAAAATACTATGCGGCAGACAACACATTTTTCAATGTGTTTTTTTTTTTTAAGATGAAACGGGCGGACACACCGAACTGCAGGCTGCAGAGTGTGTTTACCGCTGCGACCACCAGCAGCACTCATCCCATGTCATGATGCTTTTTCATACGTCAGCGGACTAATTTGCCTCATCTTCGCAGGTCTTAAGACCGCGGTGGAAACGCAGAGAACAGTGGGTTGAAGGAACCTGTAGTTCCTGGAACCAAAAGTCCCGGGAACTTTTGGTGGAAACCCAGCGACACCAAGTATGTGTCAACTTAGCACTTTATATCGGTGCAGCAGCATCGACTGTGACACACCACCGGCATATAGGCATGTGAAATGCCCTCACATGCCCAATGGGCAGGTCCGCACTATCAGCTTAACAGACAAACTGTTGCATGCATTTCTCTCCAGTGAGGACAAAAAGCGTCTGTCCTGAACTGCTCAAAATGCCTCTGGGGTTCACGTCCGAGCATGCCGTTTGGATGATGACAACAAGAGAGCACAAAGGTCGCTCAGCCTCCTGGCTGACGTTAAGGCGAGCGGTGAAGCGATGTCTTCATAGCACAACAGCTTGAGAGGGGGTTCGGTCGATGGGTCGGAAAGGCCAGAAAGCGTAACAAGGGCCACAAGTAGCTCCCACTGAGGGGCGGCTGCATGTGTCACTGATCCTCACCACCTGAACCCTGGCAGGAAGAGATTCAGGAGGGGATGGCTGAAGACTCTCGGCTCTCCAAAACCCAAGAAGAAATGGCTGTAGCAACACCTTCCATGTTGCTCTACAACATGAATGTCACACATCTTCCTACATTGGCACAGAATTGATTTGTTAAAGACCAGCTGTGGCATCGCAGTAACGGTGCATAAATGATGTGGGTGCTATAGCGCTGGAAGCAAGCCTGCCTCTTACAGACCTTTTACAATGTGTCATGGTGCGAAAAAGGGGCAATAAATGGAGACGAGTGGCAGAATGTGAGACGTGCTGTGAACCTTCACGTTGCTATGCTGTGCTGTTAACTGTGAATAAGGCATTTTTGTATTATTAGATGCTCTTTATAAACGCAAACAAACATGTATGAGGTTGGACTTTTTCTTTGTTAAATTGATGATAGGAATGCATACCTGCTGAAATGATGTTGGCAAGACTCTTTGTCTCCTCCTCTGTCTCTATCACACACACATGCACACTCCTACACACATGCTATGGCATGTGATAGTAGAGAGGCCAGTGACACCGATGGCTAATTAGTGACTTGCCTCATTAGCCGCCTAGTCTCCATCTCTTGCCCCTGCAATTATCCCTCTCAGGACCACACCAAGGTTGAGCCACCCTGTCTTCATCTCTCTCGTGCATACCTCCCCCCTCATACACTCCCTCTCTCTCTCTCTGTCCAGTGAAGACAGGAATGTGTGTGGGGAGGTAAGATGTCAAGGTTGTGATATATTTAGATTTTCTTTTTCTTTCTTATCTTTTTTAAATGATTACAATATTTGTTTAGTTGCAAATAGACTTTTTAGAACGGTCTTTTAAACGTTTTGGTATCTTAGAATTTGGGAATAAGGTTTATGTATTTGCAGCATTGTCATAATAGGCCTAAACCAGATTTTATTATTATTTTGATAGTCAGTACATCCATCCATTATCTGTTAACGCTTATCTTATTCAAGGTAACGGGGGGGCTGGAGCCGATCCCAGCAGACAAAGGCTACGTACACCCTGGACAGGTCGCCAGACTATCACATGGTTGACACATAGAGACAGACAACCATTCACACTCACATTCACACCTACGGGCGATTTAGAGTCAACAGTTAACCTAACCTGCATGTCTTTGGACCGTGGGAGGAAACCGGGGAACCCGGGGAACCCGGAGAAAATCCACGCTAACACGGGGAGAACATGCAAACTCCACACAGAAAGGCCTCACCGTACCGACAGTAGTCAGGACAGTTTGTGTTAAAATGTTAATTAATTATACGTTTTAAGCCAGTTTTTAGTGTCTGACTTTTCATCTTGCGCCTTCATCTGGTCAAAATTTGTATTTGTCCAACACTTGCAATGACTTTCCCATCATCCCAGCCCGTTCTCATTCCCAGGGTGTCAAATACCGACGCTTTGTCACGGCCATCGGCGTTTGATACCGCCGCACGACACCTGTATGAGAAGCACCAAGCTTTCCATTAATTACATTGTAAACCCATCCACAGCAACAGTGAATGCTCAGAGAAAGTGCGCCGTGAGCGTGGAGACGTGGTTTAAAGACCAAAAAGACACACACAGGGTGCGTGGGAGGGGAGGTGGATGGGCCGAACAAACTCAAGGCTTTAATCCAGGAGACCGCTGTTTCCTTAAGTTTCACTTTCACATTAAAATCAGCTGTTCAGTTGTGTCCCGTGTTCACAATGTAAAGTCACATTTCCATTATACACACGCAGTTGTTGTAAGCCAACCATGTTGTTTTTTCCTAAACCTAACAAAGTGACGCCAAGGGGCGTGATAAAGCAGCCGTATGTGAAGGGTGGGGATGAGAACATGATCACCTACAGCCAAAGTTAACTCGCATAAACTTCACACTGACACACTCTTGGTTATATCTGCCTCCAAGAAACTGTCAGAGAAACCGAAAAAAAAAATAACTTAGAAATTGTGATCGTGACAGATGAGGACTGTGTCCTGTGGGGTAAAGGCACCTAGCTCTATTAATCTGAGAGTGACCCACATAAATTGCAAATATTAGCCAAAAAAGCTTTGTGCTACAATTAGCTCTGTGCACTCTGTGCAGTTATTACTCCTATAACACATCAGCACCTATCTATTCAGTATTTAAAATAATGTTTAAATGAATATGACAAAGTAGGAAATCTTCATAAATAAGGTTGGGATTTGGAAATATGTCAATGCTTCAGAAATGAATAAATTGCCAAATATTCTCAATTAATTCAACACAGTTGCATCAGTTTCTTTAACCTTTGGATACAGCAGAGTGAAACATGTTGACAAGGGTAAGTCTTGGTTACTTCAAGTGGGCTGCTAGAGGTCTTTGGGTGCAGATAAAATACCGAGCATATGCTGGAATATTGCCAAAATATTATTCCACATTATGCAGCAGGGCACAAACGATCGTTAGGCCTAATTGCAAACATGAAACCCTTATTATTATTATATTCATTCCCTCTCCTGTGAATCTTTGATTCTTCATTAAAACTCACAGTCCAATTTTCACCCATTTTTGTCAGTCTGGAAGCAAAGGAAGAATATTTATAGCTTCGGCTGCCTGTTGCCCTCTTTCCCCCCCATGACCAAAGTAAAGCTGAATTTTAAACTAGACTATTAAATAGGCTGCTGGGGTGGTCCAAGTTTCAGGTATTTGAGTGGCATATTATTTGGATATCACTGTATGCATATCTGTCCTCCCATCTCATCGCCTTCGCCACTCGGAGGAATACATAATTAGCTGCCTCTGCTCTGCATGCTTCATGGTGTAACAGGAGAAACTCACACATGGTTAGATTAGGTCTATCTGTTCAGGCCAGGTCGGAGCCCAGGGTAACTAATAACACAGAGCTCCCCCTCGGCGGTACACGCTGAGCAGCACAATCGAAGTAGTATTCCACCCAACGTCTCCCTCCTGATGCTCCACTGGTTCACTTATCAAGTTGTGGCTAACCGGTAAAGATTCTGCAAATACACCACCTTCTTAAACTCCTCTTCTGGCAGCTTGCAAGTTTACTTATTCTGAAGCGCAAGATATTCATCTAAAGTTACTGTTGGTGCTCTCAAACTAAAAAAGAAAACTCATGACAAACATTAGATGAGAGTTTGCAGAAGGAAAGCATGAAGACAGACATCAAACCTCCAGGTGTACGCGAGTCAAATCAAGAAATAAGACGTGCCGCTGGCTCGTGGCATGCGGAGTCAGGTGCGGCAATTTCCCCCCGCTGACTTTTACGTGTGCTTTCAAGAGTTGTTTGCTTTGACGAATAATCTTGATCCCAGATTGCGTGCTTTGAAACCGACTTAAGAGATGAACAAGTGGGCAGAGCAACTGCCTCTTATCTAAGATATGTGTGCTCTGATGTGACTGATGAGTGCCTGGACCCTTTCACAAGCTGCTGCTCCTTCAAGAACACAGGAAATATTGTAAAGGTAAGGGCTGCGTGCAATACCAGGATCATGGACTGTGTAATTTATGTAGCTATACATCAAATGATAGACCTAAAAGAAGCATAGCATGTGTGTGTAGTGCTCGAGAAGTCAGCAAGTCTTGAGAATGACTGGAGCAGTCGTGTTTCTGTTTAAATGTCAAGCAAATTTTAAGCAAATTTTGATGAGAATATTAGTCTCTTCATCGGTCCACGCATAGGCTACCTGTTGTTGCTACTATGAGTCATGTTTATCCCATTTAGCGCATCAACTCTCTTCCGATAAAGGGAAAAACTGCCTCAACCGAGGGGGCACAGTGACCTTTTAGGACGGGCCTAGACCCCCAAGGCCCAACTCTAACGCCGACACTGTAATGTTCATTTTGTAATGTTTTACACTAAAATTGTGGCCAGATCTTACACATTGCACCTTTAAAGGGACTGTTTGTAACTTTTTAAGCGTATAAATGTAGCATGTCGGCACACATGCGCGCTAGCATATGCGCGTTTGCATGTAGCCGCTCCTCTGCCTGCTCGCCTTCACTCAGACAGAGCACGCGTTCTCGCTCAGCTCGCTCCACCTCTAGATGTGAACGCGCGCTCACTCCACACTGCAGAAGAATTAGTTTAGCTCTGAGAATATCTAGTGAATGTACAGTGGACGTTTGGGCAGAAATAAATGCTGCAGCTCCTCCAGACCAACAGAGGTTTCCCGTGTCTTGTGAAGTGACGGCGCTCTGCAACGAGTTACGTTGTTGTCTCGTTACCGACCGGGTGCCGGTGTCTCGTTACCGACCGGGACATGCTGCAGAGCCCCGCTGCCTCAGCCTGCGCTGATGCAGGAAAAGCCAACACTAGGATCAGATCTAAATCATGTTCATGGAGTGACCTTCGTCTGGTCAGCCAACATTACTGCCAAGCAGCTGAAATATAGAGTGATAGTGTGCTTTTAGCTGACGTGTGTCGCCTCACTGTTTTGAGCGATGCTCGTTCAGGTATATTTAAAGCGAGCAAGCGCGAGCCCTACGCTGACTTTCGTTGATTTCACGGCCACAGGTGTCGCTGTTAATAAGCAATTCTGAAAGTTACAAATAGTCCCTTTAAAACAGGAGATACCGTGGAGGGAAACAAACCTGACTTTTCTCCAGCACTGCATACAGAACAGGACATGCTCCTCTGTCTCCTCAAAAGTTTGCTTTCCAAGACACAACAATTGCATTATGCAATCCCAATTAAACAGAAACAACCTGAGGGACGCTGTGAACATCAGGGAGGACAAGAAGCTGAATGTACTACTCTCTAATTAAAACTGGAAACAAAGAGAAAGTCAAGACCTTGATAAGAGATGTTCTTTGTCTTTATCTTGTACTGTTTTAAAGTGCTTTGCATTTTCACACGATGACAGCGACAAGGTGGTTTGTTTTGTTAAACTCCAGAATTAATATGCAAATATTCCCATAATACTGCTGTGACATCTCATGGTTCTTTGGTTCGATCATAATAATAATACTGTCATGTCTTAACCCAGAGCATTCAGCAACACATACTTATTTCTCATATTTTTAGATTTAAGTTTGCAGGTAGTTTTGTTATCTAACCTCAGTCTATGCCCTTTAACAACACAATTCGAGCCAACTTCGACTTTCTCATTGTTGCCCTGACTCCTCGGAGATTTTTGAGGAAAATATTCTCAGCACTCAAATGTCTCACTCAGTCCCCCCCTTCTCTCAGGGCGAGGTTCATGAGCTCGCATGAAACCCAGAGATATCCGTCAGAGACTGCTAGTCTGCAGATAAATGGCAAAATTTAGGCTTCAGCAGTTGTCTCGAGGTGTGTGTGTGTGTGTGTGTGTGTGTGAGTGCATGGCATGTAAACGCGCATACATAAGCATGCAACTCTTGAGGGAAATATATTGTAGACTCATACAGCAGATGACTTTTCATTATTGTGATATTTTTTAAAGGATGGCAGGCCAATATCAATTTATTAGTTTTATGATATGCTGTACGGCGAAGAGAAGCGAGACCGGAGCAGTAACCTTGGATTGCGGTCCTCGGGGCCCATGAGCCGGCTGGTTTTTTATCCTATCCGACCAATCAGGGACTGATTTACACCTGGAGACACAGGTGATCACAATTAACTGCAATTAACTGGCGGATGAGAAAGAAAATCAGCGGTACAGTGAGTGCTTGTGGGATGGAGAAGCAGGATTTAACTGCACTGGACAGAAGAGAATTGTAATAAAGTGTCACGAGAGTATATTGCTGAAGTTAAAACACAGACCTCAATATGAGCAAGTGGACTGAGAGTAAAGTCACGTCAGAAGTGATATGTTTGTGCGGAGTCGTGGCTGCTCCTTTAAATTGGTTGCTTCTGGGCATGTTGACTAGAGAAATCAGTGTTGACTAGAGAGATCAATCATCCTGATGGGCTGGATATTGCAGCTTGTATGTTGTTGCATTCAAGTATGACCCAAATATATCAGCACTTTACTACACTGGCGATGAAAATCTGGTGTTAGTTCAGTTACACCTGCGCTTTTGGGATTCTAATTAGCGCTCGAGTAATAAGCATTTTTCACGGAAGACATTTTTGACATGTCACAGTAGGGAAGGCACGGATGTAAATAATAAAATTAATGATCGCTGAATTCCATTTAGCGTCCTGGTATTGTTCATGCTGGCTCGCTATCACACTATCATGGCTCACTGGTACGCTTTAATAAAACAGAGCCATCGTTAATGTATTCAAATCTGCATACTATACAAGTAGTACGTACTGATTTGGCCAATATGTAGCATGTAATACAGTATGCAAACAAGAGCAAAATCTACAGTATGCCAAAAATACCCGGATGTCATACTGATTTAGAAAAATCCTCCACAATTGTATCCCACAATGCAAAGTGCTGGAACAGAACAGGCTATGGTGACAACAACAGTGGCCAAAAACTACACATTTTTTTTACATTTTTCGCAGCTAATTCATCACTAAATTCCCTTCAGATATTTTTTGAGGCGAGAAATCAAATGTGTTGATTTCGGATATTGGCAGTTTTACGATATTAGGTGGTGAATCAAACATTTTCTCCAATGTTTTCAGAGTTTAGAAGCTCCAAAAGCTACCTCGCCAGCCGGGCAGTCACTCTAACAGACCCCGCTATGAGCTGGCTGGAGCTCTCTCAAGAGACCGGTCTTGTAGACAAGAGTTTGTTTACATATCACAACACAGATGTCCATTATAAAATTAACAAGAACCTGTGAGTATCTGCCTTTTTGGAGTTGAAAAGCTCCACAATCTGTATTCGAAACCGCCTACATACTAGTGAAAAAGGCCTTCAGGGCAAAGATGGCAACCAGCCGAGTAATATTTCTGCTTTCGGTCAAAAAATTTCATTATTTTTTTTAAAAATGTGTTAAAATTCAACACAGTGTACTCTGGGCGTAATATTTTTTGAGGCAGTAGCAAGGTGAAGTTTTGAAGTATCAAGGACAAGTCTTCAAAAATGTTTTGTTTCACTTTTTATTTGTGCAGGTTATCCATCAATGCAGAAGTTTGAAATGCATGAACAATGAGGTGTTGTGAGTGAATAAATCAATTATTTAGAACTTGGATTGCAAGTTTCATCGTGAACAGTTTTTTTTTTCTCTCATGCACATAAACCTTTGTGACAGTTTTTCTCACTCTGCTTTTAACAATATTCATAGCACAACTGTGCAATGTGAGATGCAATTAAAAATTTAAATGAGAAAATATTCCATTAAGTTAACTTACTCATTGTAATGCATGCATCTAGTAAAAAAAATATAACTTTCTTTTCTATGCTAATTGTTTGGGGGATTAAATTCAGCAGATTAATATACAGCGGCTATATGAGCAGGGCCTCTTTTGGTGTTTCCCAATGTGAGGGTTTACCCATTTAATTACACCCTTTGATAAAAAAAAAAACATCCTCCAGCAGAGCTACAAGTGTAACTTAATGTGGACTGACACTCTTCACTGAATTGCAACTATACTGTGATATATACCTCTTAGAAAAGCGTCCTTCCCGTTCTCTTCGAACATTAGGCCATCACTTGCGTGTCGAGTTGTTCCCACTACTTTTTAAACTAATATGTATTGACTGCACATTTTAAAGCTCTCTCTAATAGTATTAGTGCAATGATGAAAAGATTGGTTGCCGTACCAGTTACTTAGCAACAGCGGTGGCAGTGTATTGTAGCACCAACATGGCTCCAAAAAGAAAAACTGCCATGTGTAGCTACGTTCTTTTTAATCACTGGCTCTGGATCAAACTCCACTGTACTGCTTCTCTGGAAAAATGAGATCCTTAACTGAGTGTGTGGGTGTGCAATTGTTTGGTCCTTTGATGTAATGCATTCTGTAATATGATGCTCAAATGGTTTTCTCAGTGTTGCTCTCAGAGAGAAGATGCTCACTTGGTCAGTCTAGTGGACCTGGGTTAGGAAGAGGTCAAAATTCAAGATTCAAGAGTTTTATATGCCATTTGCACCTAATATAAGTACATTGGAATTCTGAGCAGTTTACACCGAGTCAGCTTTAAGAAAAGAAAAAAAGGTAGAAAAGGCACAAGGTAATTACAGTACAAAATCAGTAGCACATTCAACTCAACACAATAAATAAATAAATTATTGAAATATAAAACGCCCTCATTGTAGTCAATAAATAAACTAAACTACCCTCTGCATAGGAACGATACCCCCAGAATACAAATATACAGTATATATGCTCCATGATCATGTTAAAAAGAACTTGTAGCTCTCAAAAATAGAGTTGCATTTTTACGTCGTGTATGTATTCCTGTGTTTATGTCCTTACTTATCTCTATGAACAGATTCTGCACATGTAGAATATGTAGGCAATGGGACAACATTTTGGCATCGGGAAGCGTTCTGGTTTCCTTTTGTAGTCGTTCGAGCAGGCTTTGATTGAATGCAAGTAAACAGTCCGTGTGGAGAGTAAAATATGTAGAACGCATCGGCCGAAATGCTGTCTCGTAACCCACCGACTGTTGTCCGATGATGATTTAGCATTTTATTGGTTAAAAATTAGCTTGTAATTTGGCTACTCGTGAAAAAATCCAGTGGTCTCTCAACTCAAATTCCATTCTCGCATCTCAAAATTGCTAATCAAACTGGAAACGATGAGCAGCGTGCGGAAAAGGAAGTCTTGGTCCGGATCTATGCTGGCTACACCGGAACCCCAGAAATATAGCCCATTGCCCCCAGAGGCTTATCCGTCGGCATAAATCATAGTGGGCCTAGCCCGTCCAAGACCAAACATCTACTTAATAGGATCTGAAATGCATATGTTAACCAAAATAGGTCATTATAACTACTTGCCTGAATGCACCACAGTCCAATCATACAAGCTTTATACATCATCATCATCATCATAGGTAATGTTACAGGCACCTAACATGTACTGTATACATGCATACTGTAGGCTACATATCCACCTAAAGCAACCTTGTTGTTGTTCCTGTAATATTCTTTTGGGATATATCTTCTTTCTTTACTCTTGTTCAGCTTTGTTGACCTTGTTTTTAGCTGCATTTCTATTTCCGTATGTACAATGAGAGCTAAATAACCAGAGTCAAATTCCCAGTAGCCTAGATATGTCATACCTGGACAATCAAGCTGATTCGGATTCTGATACAACAAGACAAACATTAACAGCAGGACATAGCCTGGCACAGCGGCCACATATTCAAACACACACAGCTGACAGATGCAACAGCATCATTAATCGAGCGTATGGATAGAGCACCTGCATTAACGTGAAAAAATACACTTTAACATAGCCTGGCACGGCGACAACATACTCACACACACACACACACACACACACACACACACACACACAGCCTGGCACGGCGACACACACACACACACACACACACACACACACAGCTGGCAGTAACATCAGCATAAAATCCAATTGTACACTGAACAAAGACTACACCCAAAAAACAATAATACTGAAATTGTAAATTAGCTTATTTTTGATGATCACAGCAGGAGACGACGGGGCTTGGTGTTGAACACTGGAATAATGTCATCATAGTCTCGTTCAAAGGAGAGAAGACAGTTGAAAAGAGTCTTTCACCAGCAGGCCTACAGCTTGTTATGGGTGTAGGGTGACGAGGGGCCACATAATGTAACATGTCGTTGGCACTTGTTGAGGAGAAACTGGCGCAGGAGTAGGTCTTTGGTTGAGAATGATGGTTGAACTTCTTGCTTCAGGCTTCTGTTCCTCAACGCAGAAGGTGTTTCAGTTTAATGAGTGACCTTGTTATCTGGTGACTTTCAACCGAATGCATACATGTGCTCGTAATAGCCTAACTTGTATGTAACTGGTTGACGTAGATAATAAACACAGAGGCGTATTTATTCAAAAGTGATGAAGTAAAATTCAAGTCTTTCTGTTGGTGTTTTCAACAGCTGCCGTCACTACTGCAATCACGACACACTGGGCTGAGAGAGACCGACTATACAATCGGTTAAAGAGGAGGGGCTGCTCACAATCTGGCAATCTGCAAAATGCACTGCCAAAATCAAATAATCTCACCTATCACATAGGTGAAACAAGAAGCAAAAAACAAGAATTATTTTATGGTCGTAGTCAGATAATTGAAACGCCACTGACCGCTATTCACTGGATGATCCAGCAAAAACAAGGAAGCCTGCTGATCGGGCTAAACGGCTGCTGTCTTTCCAAGATTGTGTCCTTACCTATTTGAAATAGCGTATCAACTGGGTTGGGTTTAGTTTATCTGCTAATAAAAAAATTTGAACGAAATTTGCTCAAGGTGTTCCTGAGATATCACGAGAATGGGACGGACGTGAGGTCACAGTGACCTTGACCTTTGACCACCAAAATCAGTTCATCCTCGAGTCCAAGTGGACGTTTGTGCCAAATTTGGCGTTCCTGAGATATAGCGTATACGAGAATGGACCGGACGTACGTAAGGACGGACGGACAAAACGAAAACATGTGCCTCCAGTCGCGGCTGTCGCTGTCGCTGGCGCGGACGCATAAAAACTGCAAGTTGTGTTTTTTACGGAAGATCATGCATCAGACTATTCTTGGCCGACAGCAGTGAGTTCCTGAAGTCTTCTTGTCACTGAGAGTCAACCGACAAAGACTTTAGCAAAAATGGTAAATATCATTTAACTGGACTCTCAAACAAGCAAACTGTATCCAAACTGTTTAAAAAAAGTCTTTTTCTAATACTTCTTTGTTTGTTTTCCAAGTGGTGTTATGCAGTTTTTAATCTCCACTTTTAATACACGTGTAAATCTGCATATCAAATTCATTTAATGCCCAATCTCTCAAATGAACAGAAAACACAGTCCCTGTGTTGATGCACTGATAACTCTGAAATACTGCAATACAAACAGTAGTTTATACTGTAACCTGTAATTGTTCTTCGCACATATAGATTTTTCAATAAAACAGTAATTACTGAGCGAAATCCCAGTTGTCCCATTACATGCACAAGAGATGTCACGTTACGAGAAGATGATTAATCACACAAACAGTTGCTCGTTTTAAATACATCCTTAATGCTTTCGCTTGCCTCGGGGGCCATACATCACCTCTTTTTCCACGTTCTGTGTTTGATGAAGGTATAAACTTTCATTGCTCTTGGACTGTAGTTACGCAAGAGAACCAACAGTGTGTGTGTGTGTGTGTGTGTGTGTGTGTGTGCTGTGGGGTGACTCCGAGGCCATCTCTACAGGAGTCAAATCTGAATTAGGGTCAGGTGATGTTGTAACTCACCCTGGTTCACCTCCCACTGCACAGAAAGCCCAGTAATAAATTCAGAGTCAGGGACCTCTTACATCCTGCTGTTGCTCTGCTGCCTGTACCTGTTGTCAGTCACTATTTTATCCTCGCCAACCCTTATCCGTTCATCCCGCTCTCCTCAGAGGAAAATTGTTTTCGTATGCCTCTCTCAATCTCTGCTCCCGCTCTATATTTTACCCAATTTCCAGGCACTAACAGTCAATCTTTCCCTCTTTACAATGTCATTCTACTTTCTGCCTCCCTTTGTTCATCTCTTTCACAGCATGGTGAGGGGAGTACAGCTGGACATTAATCTGCCACTGATGAGCCCCACTCACCAGACAGCTCACGGCTGCTTATCAGCCGTTGGGTAAAGATTAGGACAGTCACTGGTGCCGAGAAGTGGAGTTTCTGCAAGAAGAGGACGATGAAAAGTCTTGGGGTAAAAACACTGTCATTACTTTCACATGCTTCTGTGAAGACTAGAAGTCCATTCACAGTGAAAACAATGACTTTGTGCTCACACTGCAATGATAGCGTTGATAGATTCCTCAAAAAATGAAGCATCACCGCGGTGACCCTCTAAATCCCCCGGTCGTTTCTTAGAACTTTATCAGGGCCCCCCCCGAGCATGAAAGTGCGAGTTATTTTTTGTAGAGATTATTATTCTGCTGCGCAATCACATTTTTTGAGGGGTTTGGGATCGTTGAAAAATCACAAACATTGGCACACACTTCAGAACTGGCGAAAATTGCTAAGTTCTGCAGTGATTTGGGCTCGGGTGTGGCCAGCGGGCTCTATAGCGCCCCCCCCAAACGCAAGCCAGAGTTGCGAAAAAGTTCCTTCGATGTTCATGAAATTTGGTGGGATCATTGTTCTCATCTATAAGAACATATCCAATATTTTAGAATTTTTTTTCACCTGACAGGAAGTCAGCCATTCTGGATTCCGTGCTTTAATTTTCATTTTACAAACCCATGTTTGAGGACTTTAGGATGCACAAAAACTTGAGTTGATGTCGCAATTTGGCTTCAGTGTGGCACGCCAGCTCTATAGCGCCCCCTAATTACTTCTAACCTTTGAATTCATTTTTGACGCTATCGGTATACTCGAACACTCACGAAATTTGGAGCATACATCAACACCTATAAACATTGCGAGAATATACAGCAATTGGGTTCATGCGTGTTTAGCGGGCTCCACAGTGCCCCCTAATACGTGGAAAGGCCTTAGTTAGAATATAGTTGCTCCAAATTATTCACAAAATGTGGTACCCACATTGCTCTCATCATTTCAGACATATTTTACATCGGCTTTCACTAGCTCCGCCCAACCGGAAGAGCAGTTGTTTGTAAAATTTGTATTTTACGCAAACTTTTTCAAATTCCTCCAAGAGGGTTTATTGGATTTGTTTCAAATTTGGTTGGTTTAACCCTCTGACTAACGTGACGCTGAATTGCGAAGGAATAGTCGATACCTTGAATGATGATGTCATAGATCACGTGACAGTACGCCATTTTAGACATTAATCTGTGTTTTGTTTGTTTTTTTCTTTTTCAAAACTCCTCCTAGAGGATGCAACAGATCCATCTCAAATTTGATCAGCAGAATCTCAAGACCTTCACGATGCCAAATTAAGAACTTTTTGTGTTTTCGTGGAACGGCATCGCCATTGCGAGGCGGTCAATTTGCATGTTTTGCCATGACATAGGAAGCTGGACTTTACATTGTCCAATCTGCCCCAAATTCCCCCATGCTGGATAAGAGTCCAAGCCTGAAGACATCTACGCACATATACTGAGTCATAGTCATAGCGTCACCTACTGACAACAGGAAGTCAGCCTTACATGACAAAGATCATCGGATTTATCTGAAATTTACAGTGTGGTCTACACATGATATACAGCGACATGACGTGTTCTCTAGCGCCACATTGTCAACACAGAAGATTGTACAAAATTGGCAATAATTAATTTCTAGCGCCATGCACTCCACACAAGTTCCGTGTCCGATGGTCACAGAAATGCACGACCGCGTCAACCCGGATCCCGTGAGTACCACTGACGTGCATAAGGGGCGAGGGCCTGTTCATCGCTGCTTGCAGCTTTATTTTTGATCCTTTTTTTTGTCATTTTATATCACTGTGAGATCAAACTAAATATAAAGTGTGAGTTCACACCCACATCATTTCTATATTTACCTTCACGGTTATTGTTCAGATGCAATATGATAGACAAAGCAAACGGAGAATTCATTTCATTTTCACATTAACCTCTTCAAATGCATTTTTAGATTAGATTAGACAGATCACTGATTGAGCTCCATGGTGACACACGTTCAGCATATCCCACACAACAAATAAAGACAAATGTCAAGTGCACACATATCCTTCCATACATCCTTATTTTGTACTTGCATCCTTTCTTTTTTTTGCTGAACAATCTCATCCCAGCACTTAACCTCCAATTTGCATAAGTCATTATAGGCTGAGGACTGAGGAGGCTATAAATTCTGCTAAGTGTTCATCCATCGTTGTAAGTTTAAAAAAGCCCAACCAATTTTTACATTTCTTTGAGTAATGGAGACAGAAAGAGCATCCATCGCTGAAACATCATTAATACATTTGATGAGCCAAGCAGTTTCTACTTAATTCATTTGGACAAACATTACCTGACTGGTGCGGGGATATCTGTCTTAATGTCAGTGATTATACATTTATTCTGATCATTTTCACACTATTCTTTCCGTGGCCAGTTTAATCTAATATAGAAATGTTTCTTTAAACCCTCGGGGAGAACAATACTTTCTTATTGAATACTTTCTCCTCCTGCCAGCATCAATTACAGCGAATGTTTGTTCTACCGAATAGGAAGCAGGGATATCTCTCCAGCTCCATCAATAAACAGAGACCCGAACAACACTGGTATCTCACAGTGAAAACAGGAAACTCAATAGAAGTGCTGCAGCCTTTTTAGAAAAACATAGATTTTCCTCCAGCACTCCTGACAGATGCTGAAGTTAAAGTGTTTGTGCACAGCTGGGACTCTGGAGAGCAGGCCGACTGCGGCTCTCAGTGTGTATCTGTGTATGTGTATGTGTGTGTGTGTGTGTGTGTGCTAGCAGGCCTGTCATCAATGCCACATCAAAGAGCTGAGTTGACATTCTTGGGTCATTGGCTGCAGACTGAGAACAGCAGAGACAGAGTGGAGGTGTCCTTTTTAATGATAAAACACAGGTGAGGCAAGGAAACTTGGGGAAGATTAAGCTTTCTGCTGACTGCACTAATGCAAGTAGACTCCGCCACTGTAGTGCAGCTTTCAAACAGAAAGAAGACTTCATCTTTCCAACAGAAACTATAATGTTGAGGATCCACAACAGGGATTGTGGGAAAAGATGGATAAATTATGTTGTTGTGGAATTTCATGGAAACCGAGGCATCCCTCCTCTATGGAAACTTTAATTTTGTAGATGAACTGGGAAAAATATGCACACCCAATTACCTCCCTTACCCCTACACACACACACACACACATATACGTGCATGCTTGCAAAGTTGAATCTCCCAAAGTTTTCTGTCACAAGCAACAAAATTTGGTTTCTACTTGCTGTTTACTTCCACAACTACAACCACGTAGTTTGAACTGCAGTCATATCCACACACCTAACCAACTGAATTGAACTCATTGTCACTTGCCCAATTAAGGCTCCTCACTCCTCCTTGCAGAGCTCAGGGATGGAGCGTGTGGGAGGTTCCACTTACCCTTCCTCATCATCACTACTTGTACTTTCTGCACCCAAGAAGCCGAATGTTAAGCAGGCAGGCTTTTCTAAAATCTCTGAGCTCATTGACACAAAGTGCATCTCCCCACTTGGCTCACTCAACACTTCCATAATAACGTGTCATTATCTTCAGCACACATCTTTCTGCTTCATTTAAGCCATTCTTAACAAGGGGTATCCATCACGGAGGTGCTACTATTCGGCGGTCGCGCTGACCTCCAGCGGCTCTGATTTATTCCCGACAAATCTCCGCAGCTCTGTCTTTTGCTTTCGCTGCGGGACAAAACCGCCACTGTGAACCTTTTTAATTATGAAGACATAATTTAAAACTTCATCAGTCCTGGGTGGTTGCAGGACAGGGTGACATAAGCAGCCGGCAGGCTCTCCGTCTTATGGCTGGGGTCATTTTTTATACGGCGATGAGGGCATGTTAATAGGGTAGGTAAATAAGGGCAGTACGGCTCAAAGTGTACTTCATGGTTCTAAAACGATTCACTAATAATGATCACAGTTATGTCGCTTTGATGAAACTTTCCTTCTTGTTACAGCACATATGCAAGTCATTTCTCCAACAACAAATTGGAGATCTTGCATTAAATGGAGGCTGTGTGTGTGTGCGAGATGAGATTGGTGGGGTTGTTAGGCGCACACAACATCATTATTTTGATTTTTGTCCTCCTCTGCTCCTGTGACTTGGCGCAACAGCAGGAGGACACTGAGAGATGAGGGCGCCGAGGTGCAGCCAGCTGTGCCTGGACAAACACAAGGACAGCTCTACCTTTGACAACACTGTATTAAAGCAATTATTCACCATCAGGGATTGTTTTCTGCGACAGTGACTGTTTTGTTTACTCGGCTCAAAAATGGAGCGAATGGGGGTGTCATCCACGGTGCAGGCGGAGGAGATTGTAAACATGTTTTTTTTTTTTTTTCCCTCTCTCCTCCCTACAAGAGGATAAATTAAAAAAAGACTGCTGTTAGAAGATTTAATTCTGAGAAGCCTCTCTCTGGGGCTCCGCGCTGCGCTAAGAAGCCCATTGCGAAAAGCCTTCAATTAGCAGAGTACGCCTTCATCTTCTGACCAAAGTCACCTTGAACAATCAAATTATCTCTAAAGTTATATAAAACAATCACTCCCAATCAATCACAGTTTGTTAGCTCCCAAATGATCCTCTTGGACATGCAAAGAAAACTTCCGTTCGCCCCTCCCTTCATTGCTCATTCACATGCACACACTTCAAAATACACGTGTGTAAGGTCACACCTCTGTGCACAATAAAAGAACATCCGTAGACAGCAATACTTTACGCTGAAATGTGTTTTAATTCCCGATCCAACAAGGCACAGTTGTGTTTGTTTTAACCACCAGTTTGGGAGATTTTAGTCGGGTTTGCAGGACTTAGAAAAAGCTGGAAGTTCACTGTCTGCATACTGGCAGTCTGCTGGGTATGTGGGGGCAGACAGGAACAAAAACAAAGTCAGTTAGATAAATTACTCTGGTCAGAGCGGTGCATTATCATTGAGATCCACGCCCTCCGTGCTTAAAATTTAACACAGTATAATGATGAATGTGATAATTGTCCTCATCTCCAAGGACTTCATTTACAAAAGTGTGATTTTCTTATGGATCACATGCATTAAAATCTGTCTTCATTACCTCAAAAACATGATTAAAAAACTATATTCACAGTATTTTGGATGAAAATATGAGGATGTTTTATAACACTAGAGCAAACTAATCATCAGAACAACTTATTTTGGAATTGAGATACATTTTCAAATCATTTATTTAAAAAAAAAAAATTAAGAATTGCGACTGATTAAGACTTTAGAGGTAAAGTGTTCTAAAAATACAACTTGTGAAAAAATGACTTCTTTCCTCCCGACTGACGATAAACAACTTCCTGTATGTGTGTGTTGTTAAAGAACTACAGATTGCTGTGTTGCTTCCATCTAGGTCGGAGTACTCCCAGTCTCATCAAAATCACTCCATCACCGCCGATGGAAGTAAATGCCTTTTCCCCAGACAGGACGAACGGTGGAGGCTTGTCTACACTAAAAGCATTTTCACACTGCAGGACCAATCTCCAGCACTATTGCCCTGACCAAGATAATTTCTGTTCAAACAGCAAAGCCCAAGATGATGTAGTGAACCGATATCCCCGGGTCAGAATGGTAAATTCCATATTGGTAGCGTTGGGTGGAGTAAACTACCTCCGGGCTTCAGCATCCACGATTTTATGGTTCTTGAGGTTACAGCGGAGCGTGCTGATTTTTTTTTTGTTATTTAAGTTGTAAAGAGGCCCAGTGGATGCTGCAAAATGCTCTTATCTGGTCATCCGCAGTCAGCCCCAGATGTCCTGCAAGTAGCGTTTCTCCTCTCTCAGCCCTGCCAGTGTCTTCATGGCTTCTAGTTGGTCCACCTGAAGCTCCGTTCTAATCATCTCCATCAGGGTGTCGTTCACGTCTTTAGCCATGTTCTTAGCATCTCTG
Organism: Sebastiscus albofasciatus; assembly: GCA_916701655.1. Taxonomy (NCBI): domain Eukaryota; kingdom Metazoa; phylum Chordata; class Actinopteri; order Perciformes; family Sebastidae; genus Sebastiscus; species Sebastiscus albofasciatus. Next base: position 175,741 of record CAKAOI010050625.1, on the reverse strand, counting down.
GTGAAGAAAAAAAAGAGTATGAATATATCAGAGGAAAGTGCAATTCAATCAACAGATGTGTTTTTGAGAGAGTCTTATGTGTGTTGAAGCCCATATTTTGTAAAAACTGGCAAGCGCTGCCACTCCAGGAGTGCATCCTGGAAGGAAATTGCTGAAATCTCTGTCTTGCTGTTGCAGCATATTGAGGGAGAGTCATCATCCTGTGGATCTAAAGTGATATTTTTTGACTCATAGGAATTCACACCGTTCTGATGCTTCAAAGATCATTTACTCAAAAGGTGAGTTAAGCGGCCTGGCAGTGATGAGAGACGAGAAACTCTTAACAGAAGAAGGTGATACTGAGCTACACAAGTGTTGACATGACTTGACTTGTTATATGCCTGTGTGTGTTTTGCTTGTTGTCTTTGTACTGACAGAAACACTGTGTTGTGTTGGGATATGGAAATGGTGGAGAGGGGGGTATGTATACACTATAAATGATACAAATTGTACAAGATATTGCATCACTGTGAGGTCAGCAGTAGCAAAAGAGCTCGAGAGGTGATGTGAGCAAAAAGTTTACAAACTGTGAGGCACTTCAGCACCTTTTGTTAATTTTTTTTTATAGATGAAGTGCATTGCCCCAAAGCAGAGATAGTTATTGGCAGACAGGTGAAGCTGGCAGCTGCACTTGGCAACTGATGCAGCTTGGTTGAGTCACGGCTACGTCATGTCTCCAGTGAAGCGTTTCACAGGCAGCGTGTCTTCAAGCTGTTTATTCTTTAGCAGCAAAACATGGAGTTTTTTCTCTCACTCTCTCCTATAAGCAATAATTTACCCTTAGTTTGAACAATACAGCCTCATGCAGCAACATTCTCTTAAATGTCTCTAATATTTTCACTTACTTTTATCTAAATTAACTAAAAATAAGAGAAGTCAACTCCAGATGCACTAAACGTTCTTACCTAACTACCACCCAACCTTATCTAACCATCCAAATCTGCTCTTACCCAGGTGTGCTGAATGATGAATCCCACGTATTCATAAATTGGGGGCGTGTGGCCAATTGTTTGTTATTAGCAAAGGTAACGCCCCCTAAACACTATATAAGGGCAGGTGCTGTGCTGTGCTGGCACATAACCAAGAATTGGAGCAATACTACCAATAAAAAGCTGTAAGAAGAAGAAGAACTTCAGCAGGAGTGAAACTGAGGTACTGTTAAATAAACTTAAACAAAGTAAACGTATGATTTTCCAGAGTATCAGTGGTGGCATAGCAGGAAAATCAAAAAGCATCTAAGAGCAGTTTGTAAGCCATTCAGAAGCTGAACGCACGCAATATCAACCAAGGGTTTTTATAGTCTTAATTGGGATCAATGGACCAATAGTATTTCTTTAGCCATAATCCAATTATAATTACTCTAAAACATTACACAATTCTATGATATTCATGAGTTTTTTTATGTTCCTCAAATTTAACACTTGTGTTTTTGTGTGCAGGATAAACCAATTTGTGGTCTGTGAAAACAAGATGGTTTTTTTTCCCAACCTTAGTAACAGTGCACTCAACCACTCGTAAAATGTTCTCTTATCTAAGAGAAGAGCAAAAAATAAGAAAACACTGGTGAATCCCAACTCAATGGGTTCTAACTAAATAACAACAAATTGTGTACATGACCAAAAACAAGAGGATGTTTGTTCTTAAACCGCTTCTTGCATGAGCCCCAATATTAGCAGAAATACAGATTCAATTTTCATGTCATATTAACAGCCTATATTTGACATTGTTGTGAAGTTGTGTGTAGCGTGTCTTTACTGTGGTCTGTATATGTTAACACTGAAAATACAGAGAAGACTTATTTGGACCTTCTAATCTTTAAAGCCATTCTTCCTACCTCTATAAAAATCGTTCTCCTTGTTTCAAACAACGATCAGAACTGATCATCAAGACGGATAGTCTGTTCTGAACTTGGTAAAATTGCATTTTTGTGCTCCGCACTCTCAAGACAAACTTAATTTGGAAACCCTGCCTTCATTTCAGACCGGCACATTGTCTTTAAGGATGCATTGTTTTATATAGTCAAAATTCCTTTCCTTCTTTCCTTTACGACTCTTAGGTGCTCCGTTATTGTGCTATGCTCTGGATGTGAATGTTGTAAATTGATCTTTATTAGTCAACTACTCTACACTGCCATGTCGGCCAGGCCTCTCTCGTAAAAGAGATAATGTAATTTAAAAAGACCTCCCGGTTAAATAAAGGTTTTGAAAAATTCAACTATGCAGATTTACAAGCAAATGCAAGTCTTCGGTTCAGAGACCCACGGCGATCTGGAAAAAACAGACCAGGCATGCAGAGATAACCGGTGCAGAAAAGAGCTGGGAGCAGAGATGCTCTGCAGTCCTTTCACACTCACAGTGGACACACTGAATACAAGTGCAGCCACAACATGACACAGCAATGCCAGGTGGACATTGGGGATAAATAAAGAGCAGATTAGAAAAAAACAATCTCACCCAAAATCAAATTTCCAATTATTATCAATAATATCGGTGTCAGTCTTACCCGCAGACGTAGAGGTAACCGTTCTGTTTGAGCAGGATGTCAGTGATGCGTTGGCTGTTAAGTAGCAGGTTGTGCTGCACGTATCTGGGTCGTGCTGCTGAGGTGGTGGCCTCCTCCTCCGGGTCATCTCTGGAGAAACACACCTGGAGTTGGCTCAGCGTACCGCTGGACACAAAGCCCTCCAGCTCTTCTCTGGGACAAGCAGAAAGATTGCAGAGACACATTAACTGACTATAAATCCAATTTCCTTCAAGTGTATTCATGTAATCTTGGACAGGTTGTTTCTAAATTGTGAAAAGTCTTTCCAAAGCTGGAATCAGACGAGCCAAGATTCAGTCACTGAGGTGGAGAGAAGTTCATGTGATAGTGAATGGGAGATAACTTTGTGGGAGAGCATCGGTCTATGATTTCATGGGGAAAAAAACACGCATATTTTTATTGTAACCTAGAAAAAAAATGGAGAAACGGATGGCCTAATAATGCCAAATATTTCAAACTGTTTATCCTTTCACATCCAAAAACCCTCCCTTACAATGTTTAGCTTCAACCGCCTCACGAGACACGCCGTATGTAACTCCCAGAACATTTCCTGAGAACAAAAAAAACCTGTCATGCTTGATAAAACAGAACACTGATGAGCAAAAGGTCTGAGCGCAACTGTGCCAAACAACCAATTTATCTTGTGTAACGAGGGAAGTGCAAAAGGAAAATATGGATTTCATAAGCAAGGTCGAGTCACTGTTATAAGCATCTTTTTACAATCAATCCTCCCAGCCTTGCAGTTGGGTGTAACCTTGCTTCCCTATCGGTGGTTTGCTTGCCAACTACTCCTTCTTCCTCTGCCTCAGTGTTTTTTACAAGGCCTGGGGTGCTATTGGAAGGGAAGGAAAGAGGAAGGTGGTGAGGGAGTGAGGTTTAGTGTGGCTCAGAGCATCTTGTTTTAAGTTAAGCAGTCGAAATGAGCAGAAACACACACAGACACAACCGCGCACGCACACACTCGTAACTAGCCGCGGCTTCCGAGATCATGGGTGAAGGTCTTTCGCCTCAGGGGTGTGTGTTTTTCGCAGAAAAATAAAGTAAGGAATTTTTCAATAACACACAGAACATTGCGGTGTAAATACTAAATGGAGAGATGAGTGTCTTTGTTCTGTGTGAAACATCCAGAATTGCTGCTTCTCCTGAAGTCATTAAAGGAAATCTCATTGTTTTGACCAAAATGTGTGATTACAAAGTCTGTTTGAACAACAAGAATAACAAGGAGACGCATGGCGGAGTCTTGTTTGCTTGACGTCTGAATATTAATCATCGTAGATTGATAATCTTGTGAGCAGAAACGGGAGGATAACAAAGGACAGTTGCCTTGTTAGAAAAAATAATCGCGGGTTTTCTGAGAGCCAAAACCTCCCAGATTCCTCCATGTGTTTATACACACACACACACATAAACACAACAGCCTGTGGCAATACCCCGGACCCTAACGGGAACCCAGCGGGCCTCCCAGTTATGTTTCCCCTACAGCATGAAATCACTCGCTATGAAGAGGCTGAGAAGTCGGAGGGAGAGGGGGGGGGGAGGATAAGTGCAGCAGACAGGAGGACAAGTTTGATGTGACAAGCAGGCAGATTGGCATCAACCTCTCACAGGGATGTTAAGTGCTGCGGCTGATTGAGGCGCATCGCGAGCCTTGTTTGTTTTTTTGCTGAAAATTCAGAACACGATCAGAGAGTTGGTCACATCCTGTCTCGACATACTGTAATATTTATAAGCCTAAAAAGCCATTTGTGCTATATTTATGCAAGTTCAAATTTCAACCTCTACTTATGACTTCGGCTGAACTTTTCTTTTAAATCGTGTAGCTTTTATAAAAAAAAAAAAAAAAAAAAAAAAAAAAAAATGCTTCAAACTATGCTAAGCAGGTTTCTCCATTCCCGGAGCAAAGCCAAACATCAAATTGCATTTACTTTTTAGAGAAATCCAACAGAGATCAATGCAGGCAGGCAATTCAACCGCAGGTATGTTGTTCTTATTCTGCTAACCTATTTAAATTGAGTACAACTCTTCACGGGTGGCTCATAAAACAGACTAATCGCTTTGGTCAACACTGTGGGGGTGTTCATCAGAGCAGCCCACACTGTGAACAAACCAGCGCCTACTACCTGGCTGTGAGTTGCTGTTTAACTAAGGGATAGAGGAAGCAGAGGGGGGACAAACAACATCCTCTGTGATCTATTCTGGTGTGATTAAGGATGCTAATCCATTCCAACTATTTAATCCCGGGAAAGAACTCGCTCACTGCATCGGCATTGAGTGGCACGCGTGCTGCGGATACTAGCAAGAGAAGATCAATTAGTGTGAAGTCAGGAGAGAGTGAAGATAAAACAAACTGATCAGAGCAATGATCTAATCACAGGTTCATGTTCAGTTTACAATGCTTTAACAAAACAAGAGGTCAGTCCGAGAAAGGGAGTCTAATATTAATACAATTTAGTTGGATTCAATTTGTTTTTTTTCACAATGAAAACACAAACCCTTGATACTTTGCACAGATAACATAAAATAACATAACAAAATTGTTATACGACAGCACAAGTTAGAATAGAAAATACTTCTCCCTTCAGTTCCTGTCTAGAATACAGCCTAATAAATTAAAAGAGGAGGAAGATTAAAGATTTCATGAAAGATTTGTTAGCTTCTGAGCTTAACAAATCCAGATATTCAGTCAACTTGGAATTGGATTTATAAAAGAAATGCCTATTGGAACCCAACCATAATAGAAAGTCACATAAGCTCCATGCAACTATCTGCCTTGAGTCACAAATTACAGTACATGCCAACGCAACATGTGCTGCTTTTCCTGTTCCCTTTCACTCATAGGTGAAGATCATGTGACATCATTGGCTAATCTAGCTATTTATGTCCGTTTTCTTCCTATACATCTTGTACTTTAGGTCTGTCGCATTCATTTTGCATAATCGTTAGATTCTACGATCCATTATTTTAAAGCCAATGTTACAAATGTGGCAACAAATAGAAAGTGAAATAGGTGCGTATTCATCCGCTGGGTATATAAAGTGTCTACCTGAGCACAAGGTTCCAATGTCAGGAAAAAAAAACAAGGAAAAAGAGCTTGGCTGTCTAGATTTTACTGCTGTTGGACAGATTCTTCCATTTCAGCTCATATGAGACCGTATTTGTTGCTATCTGAAGCAAGATGAAGACAGAGAGGTGTCGGTAACGGGCGAGTCCCCCCTACGGGTGTTTGACAGCTCTGTTATGCTAAATTATGCTGGATTGTCGCTTCCATCCAGCTTTTCTAAATTGATGATTCACATCAAAATGTTTGGATGGAAACATGGTGTTTTAACATTAGCGTGGGTCATTTAAGAAATAGCTCAGTGTGTGCTGCGTGCGCAGTCAGTTGTCAGTGGCAAAAACAAGCACTTTTAACAAACGTAACGCTACATTGTGCTCACTTGCCCCTACAGCTCGTTCTCCCTCAATACTGGACACAAAAACATGGGAAAATAGGGTCCAGGTTGAAAAAGTTACCCTTTAACACAGGCTTTGCGTTTCCATGTCACATGTTAACTTATGAATTTAAAATCAAGCCTCCTTCTACGTTAATTAACTTACTACCACGTTTTCGTTATATTATGCCTGCACAACAGTTTTGAACATGCCATTTAAAATAACTCTGTGCAGCAGAGCGAGAGGTGAAACATTGCTTCAGCAATTTATTTGATGATTAATTAACACTCCTTTGCCAACGATCGCATCATTTCGATGAGTAGCCATTGAAATGAACAGCATGGAATTAGAACTAATTGCAAAAACCAAACACAACAGCGGCTCTGGGTGGCAAAACGTTAACAGAAATAGACAATTCATGATGGTGACAGTCCTACTTATAATACATCCTTGAGTGTCCACAATGCTCATGTGTGGAACTGTAGAAAGAACATTTTCATTGCCATTCTGTTGCTAGGGCAACAGCTTTGGTCCGAGTTTACATCCTGTCAGCTACTGCATCAACAAACATTGCAATAGGAAACATAAAGTGGCCCATTTAAAATGTTTATGTCATCATGTTTTGAATAAGTGTATACAGACAGCGAGATATGCAGGTCACAGGTTTCAATATGGAATATTCAGTGGTATGGAGAACAGTACATCTGACTCACTAAAGGTTAAAGAAAGCATGTATAGAATATGTCATTATATGAGTGTATGGGGTCTATGAATAACGGCTGAACTGACAAAGAAACACAGCTTACCTGAACAGGTAGTCTCTGTCTCTGTGGCGACAACCGAAGAACAGCCAGGTGTCGCCAAATTCGGTTTCGGGGTTCTCCTTCCTCTCCTTCTCCCTGAAAGTCGAACAGCGGATGTTAGCGTCCAATCAATACCAACAGAGGACCAGGCCAGATGGAGGAGAGGGAGTCCTTCCTCACAGCAGAGGTTAAAGAAGAGTAGTGACACCATTAAACAATGACAGTACACTGAGTGCCGCAATTGCCTAATGCACGGAAACGACTGTGCGTGCTGCAGCGAGGACATTACATGTATTATTAAATTGCACCCAAACAGAAGGATGGATCCCATCACTATAAACAGTTACTGAAAATGAAACTGGGGCTTGTGCTTTGTGTGAGTGTGTATGTGTGTGTGTTTTCGCGTACGCTCGTGCGTGTGTGTCCAACTGTGCTCGAGTGCAAAAGAACTGCTCCTGCAAAAAGTGATTCCTCTTGTGGCTTGGGAGTTTGGCAAAGCTCCCAGAATCCTTTGCAGGCGATGGCAACGCAGCGGCACAAAGCGGCTCTGAAGATGCCGGTATCTGTGCCGCACACCTGCTGCAAAGGTGACAGCTCTCTCTCAGATAACAACAGTTGACCCCCAACCTTTCATGATGCCATCAGTCAGATGACTCTCCAAAGAGCCACAGCATTATCTGTTACCCCCGTCTGGAGGGAGGGAGGGTGACGGGGGGGGGAGAAAAGAGAGACGGGTGTTGAGGTGACCGACCACGATGATGGGCTGAGGAATACTACAGAGAGGCACTGAGACTGGGCCCTTTGTGCTGCGCTGCTGCACTCCGAGGATAAGGTGATGCTTCCCCTAAACACCACCCTTTTGCTATTCTCCAACAGACTGAATCATACTTTGTGTTTTCCAGCAGTCACAAAATTAAAATGGCAGCCAACTGCCTGGTGGATTTATATGGTGCATAAAAAAGTGTTAACACACTACTTTATTGCCAAAATGATAAGTCCATTAAAGACCCCCCTCCAGACAACACATATAAAAATACTCTGCTTTGAATAATGATTTGTGCCGGATACGGATTTGTGACTTTTTTGGTTTTCTCCTGCGTCACTGAAACTCCATTCTCAGAGTATGTGCACTGGAGGTTTCACGTTTTCCCATCCCACGTATATAAGTTGCTTACACATATGTCTTTAACTCAGATTTAAGGTAATGAGGAATGAAACTAAAGTTGAATTAATGTGTTTCATTTGGGAGCAATAACCAAACAAGTTTGCTTTAACACTGGTGTATCTTGAAGATACATTCACCTTCAGAAATGAAGATTTGTGGAAGAAAACAAACTGGGAAGAGGGAGACCCAGGAACAGCTGGAGGAGGTCAATAGGTGTCCCCCAAGGCTCAGTACTCGGTCCACTCCTGTTCATAATCTACATATCCCCCCTCGGTCAGATCCTACGCCACTTCAACCTGGACTTCCACTGCTATGCCGATGACACCCAGATCTACCTCAGCACCAACACCCCCCATAACCCACCCCTCTCCCACATCAACTCCTGCCTCTCTGCTATTAAAACCTGGATGCAACAGAACTTTCTAAAACTCAACAGCGACAAAACAGAACTCCTCCTCATCGGCTCCAAATCCACCCTCACCAAAACCAAACAACCTCACACTCAACATCAATGGCACATCGGTTTCCCCCTCCCCCCAGGCACGCAACCTTGGCGTGATCTTTGACTCCACCCTCTCCCTCGAGCCCCACATCCGCCAACTGGTCAAAATATCCTTCTTTCACCTACGCAACATTGCAAAGATCCGTCCCTCCCTCACACCCCCGTGCTGCAGAGAAACTCATCCACGCCTTCATCTCCTTCCGCCTTGATTATTGCAACTCCCTCCTCTATGGCATCAGCAACACCTCCATCAATAAACTCCAACTGGTTCAGAATGCAGCGGCTCGACTCCTCACCCACACCAAATCATGGCATCATATCACCCCAGTCCTGAAAGACCTTCACTGGCTCCCCGTCTCCCACCAGATCACGTACAGAATCCTGACCCTCACCTACAAAGCCCTCCACCAACTTGCCCCCCACTATCTCTCTGACCTCCTCTCCCCCTACCAACCTCAACGGTCCCTCCGATCCACCTCAGCTGGTCTACTCTCCACCCCCAAGTCCAACCTCCGCAGCTTTGGGGACAGAGCATTCTCCAGGGCAGCCCAAGCTCTGGAACTCACTCCCAAAACTCATCAGAGACTCCGATTCCCTCACCATATTCCAGTCCCGCCTCAAAACCCATCTTTTCTCCTCTGCTTACTTGTAGCCCCCCGCTCCCTCTACCCATTTGTCCGTGTGTATGTATGAGTGTGTGTATGTTGCCTGTCTTTGTCGTTCGTCTCCTGTTTGTCTCACACCGTATTCCCCTTTAATGTGTTAAGCGTCTTTGAGATCTTTGAAAAGCGCTATATAAGTTTAATCTATTAATAGACAAATTAAATAAAGTGGATGACCTACGCTCCACTAGGAGAGAAAGGGTTCAAGTCATTCAAGTCAGCTTAGATCATCCAAATGTTATTTCAATTCACATTAAATTTGGCTCATTTTGTTGGCTGATCAAAATCAAAATTGGTTTACAAGGGCATGGAGGGCGTGACAAAACGTTTGAGAACTGTTGGTTTAACCCATTTGTGCTGAAGACTGTATTTAGTATGATAAGGAAAAATGCCACATTTGTTCTGATTGGTCAAAAGTCTTGACATTTTGGTATGGACATACTTTAGTATCTAACAGTACAACTTTGACATTTTTAGATCACATGAAAAATCACACTTTTATTAATAGTCAAAGTCAGGATTTTTGATAAATGAAGAAAAACGTGTCTATTAAATGTTTTTCTTTCTCTTTTTTTTTTACACTGCATGTGTGCATATCTTTGATATTATGAGTTCATAGATAGCATAATCATAATCCTTTTCCCCCAGGCCATAAGGCTCATAAACAGATAAATCATACAACACTCTCTCACACAAAAAGTGCAATAAACAAGTATAATACTTCAATCAATGCAATACGTGCAACATAAAAAAAATAGATAAACACCTGCGCAAAATGTTTATAGTATCCAGTAGTGTCTCTTTATACATGTATATATACAGTATGTTCTTAATATGCCCTTGTCTTGCCTTTAGTATTTCCTTTTATTTATTGTATATAACTTACTTTTTTTAATGGAGCTTCCCAGCAAAAAGCATTTCACACGATTGTACTTGTATAACCGGTGTGACAATTAACATCTTGAATCTTGAAAATACTTGATTGTACTCCTTGTAATTTCTGAAAAAAAAAGCCATCATACTATATCTAGTATTTGGGCACATGGGACTACTGTTTTTTCCTAAAATACAATTGAGTCTGTGCTCAAATACTCAAATACTAGATTATAGTAGGACTGAAAAATTCACTTTTTAGCCAAATGGTTTGACACATTTTGAAATTTTCTTCACGTTTGTGCGTTAGGCAAGCACAGAGAACACTTCCAAAGGACATTCAAGATTTCAGTTGCGAGCACAAATGGGTAGTAGTAGTATTTAATCAAGCAAAGATGTACTTTGCTGGTTTCTCAAATATGAGCATTTGTTTTGTTTGAGGTCATTGTAAAATCAATATCTTTGGGATTGTTGGTCGGACAAAACAAGCAATGTGAAGATGTCACTTTGGGCTCTCAAAAATTGTGTTTTTTCCTGTTTTCTGACATTTTATAGACTAAAGGATTAATATATTTTTTTAAATAATGAACAGATTAGTATAGAGCTGCAACTAATGATTGATTATGTAGCTTTTAAAAAAACTAAATCAATACAAAAGTCTGATTGTAAATACTAAAACAAAGCTTCACTCATTGATTAAATGACCAGTTAATATAAATGCTTTGCACTTTGAACTTTCTGTCTGTGACTGCGGCCCAGTAACATAACTGTCTGGCCGACTTGATCCAAACGTACAGATCCTGTCCATTAGCATCCTGGACGAGATTCTTCTGATCTGCAAACAGCCTCAAGTAAACTCATTTTAGTGGGCTCGTCTCTCTCCTCTCGCCGCCGCCTGCCCTAAAGGGATCAATACCAATATGAAAAACCTGGATTCCATTCTGAGCAGACCACACCGGCGCCTTTCTCTGAATACAAATCACATCACATCACATACCCACACTATAACAGCCTGCAATACAATCCCAGGGGGAAGGCAGCGTCTACAGAGCACTCCATTTGGGGTCGAAATCAGAGGCGGTTGCCTTTCAGTGCCATTCAAATGATCAGCGGGAGGGGGAGACTGCATGGAAAGCTAGGGTGAAGACTTGGTAAACATCCCAATTATCTCATATCTTTCATCCGTTTTCCTCGCAGCTCCGTGCGAGAGGTGCTGAGTGGCTTTTTAGGCATAAAAAAAAAAAAAAAAATACAACAAGAACAAAAAACCAAAGCCTGAATACAACAACAACAGCTCGAGGCTTAATCACTGAAATTACATTGCAGAATTACACCCGTATGCATTCAACGTGCTGAATTCAAAATGTTTTCATAATACAGGACAATGCTGAGTAGCAAGACGCTGTAGCCGTAATTGTAATCAGCTGTCTGGTTAGACTGATAAATGGAAGCTCAGTATTTGTACACAGAAACTTTAATAAAAGTTGTCATAATAAATGTGCCAAGTATGCCTGCTGGCAAACGTAAATATTAAATTGTTGTTCTTTTTTTTCAAAAGAAAAGCTTGTTAAGGAGATTAAGGCTAACCACTCAGTTAAAATACAATATTTGTTTAACCATCACTGCTCCCAGCTAAATAGAAAAACACTGAAAATCACATTCTCCATAAAATCCTTCCACAGCAATCAATACCAGAGTACTGGGGGGCCTTATTAAAATCTCCCGGTACCACCAAGAGAGCCTCTGACCTTTAGAGGCACTTCTTCCACTTGTTACGAGCGCTACAAATTCATACAAAGTTATTTTGAAACCAGCATTGATTAACAGTAGGGGGGGAAGGTGGAGGTAAGAAGATCGAAGTGTCCCCATGTTGCTTTGTTTGCTAACAGGAGCCTTCTCGGGCCTCGAGGCAGATACAGCGTCCCGTTGACAAACTGGTGATTGTTATCTCCTATCAGAGTGCAGCGTCAGCCGGCGAGGCTTTGTTTTGAATCTCAAGTTAGATTCTGTACAACGCCGCGCACCATGACAGGTTTTTTAAATCCTCCAGCACAATATGCAGCTGGCGGGGGAGAGGATGAGAGGCACGGAGAGGGAGAAGGGGCTGATGAGACAGTCGAGCTGGTTCACATGAGTTTATACTTAAACAGTGAAGAGCCTCTCTTGAAAGAAAAAAAGAAAAAAGAATATTTTAAATTGAATAAAAATGTAAAAAAAAAAAGAAAAAATCCCACATTGAACTCTCAAGGATGAGTTTGATGAGGGGTTGCAGTTGTTGCGTTATGCCTTCCAAAATCAATCAAGGTCTGAGTGTTTAGCTTGCACTGACAAGCAGGTCTGCAAGGACAAAACGTTAATAAATTACTTATATTTTTATATATTAGATTTTAGAGAGCAGTGTTTGGGTAACACGGATCAAAGCAAGACTGATATGTTCGTATTACACCAGAGTACCGTCCCTCTGGCTCAACCTTGATCATCGAGAAGAGGAGTCTGTCTGCGAGTCGGTCCAAAAAAAAAATTGTGCCACCTTCAGTGCACCTGCATCCCAAAGGGCACAGACACCTCTCCACCCACATGACCATTCGTCCTCCCTGGGAATCTGCTGCAGAAAATCCTGCCACAGTGTCACCTCTCAGAGCAATCACCCCGCTGACGCCGCCCGCCCAACAACGGAGCAGACGTCTGGGGAATTTAGAGACAATTGGAGTTGACTGGGGCATAACCTCATTTATACAAAGCCACCCAAGAGTTAGACATGTCAGTCTGACTAAAAAGGCTTACTCCGCTTTCTAACAAGTCATGGTGGCTGTGGGCCGCGTCAGCTTCAGCCGCATTAAATCTTTCTGACAGGTCATCATCTTGCAATCTCGATTTAGCCATCAATTCAGAACCACATAAGTATTAAACAAAATGTAACAGCAGCCCTCAAGGATTTTCCCCTTACAGCAATGGTTAAAACAAGCTGCAGAGAAGAACAGGCGTCCTCAGCTAACATTCAATATCCTCACACCAACTCATCAGCAATTACAAGCAATGATTTACTCCAACAACGTGGCCACCACCTACTGGACTCTTTTACTTTCAAATCAATAACGCTCCATTTGATGCTTTGACTCCCGGCTCTTCATTACAGGCCGTGTCATAAACTTGTGCATCCGAGAGAGGGTTTAATTTATTCCTGTTGAGACGAGTGAGGCATCTGAAATAATCCCCGACGTGATCACAGCCCTCGCCGCTAGATTTATTATGCCTTATGAGATGTACATGACGTCGACTTTTATCGGCTTTGAGCAGCAGTTCATTTAATTGTCCCTGCAGATTACTCGAAAATATGCACAGATGATGTGCACTTAACATCATTCGAACATTGTGAATATTCATTAGGGGAATTTTAGCTGGAATAATCCGCGTCGCACCGCGTGTCAATCAGCATGTAACCTGCGTGTTTCTGAGGCTCGACATGAACATTTAGCTGACCTACTTCGGCTGCGGATCTCGCAGCGTGTTCAACATTGGCAGGATCAAGTACATTACCACACGCACTTGATCCTCTTGACGAAGACATTTGCAAAAATCTCAATACACACCACGTCTGCCTTACTTGATAAAAATCTCACTTATTATGTTGTGAGATGATATGAAACTGTGTTGTGAAATTTGCGATACCTTTGCTGGAGGAAGCCGATGAAGGGGGCGACTCCTGTTCCCGGTCCGACCATTATGAAGGGCGCCGACATGTCAGAGGGAGGCCGAAAGGAGCAGTTGGGTCTCAAACTCGCATGAATCTAGAGTCAGAGGTCATTAACAAGCATTTAAAATAATGAGAGTAATTACAACAAAGCTGAGAAGCCACAGTGGGCCGACCAATCTATTAATTGATCTACTTAATATTCTAAGACACACTAATAGGGAAACTCATGAGCTCCATGGAATCCATAGAGTCTGTGGTAGAGAGGATTTACTTGCTTTAATTTATTTTTTAATTAGCCACAACACACAACTGGCCCAAAGCTCTTTTTTTTTTTTTTTTACACATTAAAATTGAGTTTGCAGAGCTGCCTAAAACATATAGTACAAACAGGTTAAATCCTTAATGCCTCGAGTACTGCAGTTTCACGGAGACACTGCACAAGTTTCTGATATTCTGCTCCACACTTGCCTTCCAGTTTTACTCAACAACCTTTTGAACTGTAATATTTGAAGGAGACTGGGCAGTGCAGCTCTCTTGGCATTTTTATTGACTGAAAATTTGAGACAAAGATAAAAAAAAATAAAAAAAAAGGATGGCAAAGTATAGGTGTAGCGGGATTTCAACCTAGCCAGGAAAGGTACATGTATTTCTTTTCTCCCCTATGAGTGGAGAGGTTGCAACTACTACAGCACCGGAACACTTGTACTCCCAAATAAGAGCACTTATCAGCCGTGACCGAGGGTTCACAGATTTGCACAATCCGGTTCCAGCTCTCCATTTTACAGTGTACTCATTACCAGTGGGCTGCCGGAGGATTCAGCCTTCTCAGGGAAAACCAGGACAGGATAGATGAGGTCAAAGAGCCAACCGGTACACAAGCCTCGCCTCCCCGCGGGCCGCCCAGAGCATGCTGGGAACTCTACCACGTTGAAGACAAAATGCAGCTTTCCTGGGTACCTAAGACGGGAGCTATAGAGATGGGACCGCAGAGAGTTTGAGAAGGCAGAGATAGAAGGAAACAATAGTGTGTGTGCGAGGCACACAGACAGTGACAAGCAGGGAGATGCACAGAGATGAAGTGAAAAATAGAGCGAGAAGGAGAGAGGTACAGAAAGGCACGAGCATTACGAGGGAGGATAAATTCTCAAGAATAAACAACAATGCTCAGAGAAATGACTCACAAACCACCTTTAGAAAAATCGAGTAAACAGCTGATCAAAGCAACAAGGACACAGACATTAGATGCAATGACAATTACAAAAACATGACATTGAAATGTGCTAAATAAAATAAATGATTTACACCCACAGCCCTGTCAGATGAGCTCAAGTACCCCTTCATCGAAAACCACCAGTCATGTCCTAAATACGAAATTGTATAAAATTGGATGTTACTAAACACTATTAATTATGTAAAATTGATTTTTGTTACAATATCTTTTCATACAATTGAATCGTCAATGTTTCGGTTGGTTTATGAAGCTTGCATTTGTACCATTATTATTATTATTGGGAGTGGCACAAGTTGGATGTTTATACATGACTTTAGTCATCTACGACAACTGTTTCTCCATACTTTTAGTTATCTATTTCAACCATTTTCATTCATTACTTCTAGCCAACTATGAAAATGTCTCAATTCGCATGATAACTCGTTTTTATGGACTCTCAATAACAAGTGTTATCGTGCAGTCAGCCTATTGTAGCTGGTAGCTTATTATACAGTACATAGCCTATAGGAATGATCAACATTACACCAATATGTAATGCTATTTGTGTGTTTATTTTCCTCCTTAATACAAACATGTGGATATATCTATAGCTAATTCATTTTAATGCCACTAATTTCTTTAACACATTGAGGCAATCAATATTTCGGAGGTTGTAGCAGGCTTAGTTTTAAAGCTAGAGTGAAAGTGCATCATGTGAAACTAGAAAAGTGAAGCTCGTCACGAAGGAGATTAAATAACACTCCAAACTTATGCTAAATTTTGAAGAGGAAAAACTAGCATGGCCATTTTCAAAAGGAGTCCCTTGACCTCTGACCTCAAGATATGTGAATGAAAATGGGTTCTGTGGGTACCAACAAGTCTCCCCTTTACAGACATGCCCACTTTATGATAATCACATGCAGTTTTGGGGCAAGTTATAGTCAAGTCAGCGCACTGAGAGCTGTTGCCTGTTGGGCTTGAGCTTGCCATGTTAAGGTTAAAGTATATTTTTTATGCTAAATGCAGTACCTGTGAGGGTTTTTGGACAATATTTGTCATTGTTTTGTGTTGGTAATTGATTTCCAGACATAAATATATATGTACACGCTTGCATAACGCAATCCTATTTGCCCGCTCCCATGTTGATAAGAGTATTAACTACTTGACAAATCTCCCTTTAAGGTACATTTTGAACAGATAAAAAAATGTGTAATTAATTTGAAATTAATTGTGATTAATTATGGACAAACATGCGATTAAATATGTTTAATCAATTGACATCCCTAATAGATAAGAGAAGCCTTCATCATCACATCTAAATTGTTACTATAAATAAAAAAATAAAGTTTACAGAATTCCTTTATACCCGCAGCAATCAATGTATATTGTCTCCTTGATTAACTTTGATTGTATGTTTTGATCGTGAT
This sequence comes from Sebastiscus albofasciatus, assembly GCA_916701655.1. Taxonomy (NCBI): domain Eukaryota; kingdom Metazoa; phylum Chordata; class Actinopteri; order Perciformes; family Sebastidae; genus Sebastiscus; species Sebastiscus albofasciatus. The sequence continues at coordinate 159,393 of CAKAOI010050625.1, read as the reverse complement.
GATATAATAAGACGACGGGATCGTTTCATTTCAAATATGAATATGACTGATTGTGTAAATGAAACGCCAGATTATGTAGAGAATCGAGCATTTTTCAAGGAGTATATTCAAATTCAAATTGCTAAGTTTGAAAACACAACTGTTTTTAAGCACTTTCAAGAACTTTCAAGACCTTGTACGAACCCTATATGCATGTATATGTATTCTATAGCCTAGGATAAAAGTACTCCTCGCTGGGAATAACTGATCTACACAATGATGTCCGCTTCATTCTAGACTAAAAAACATATAGCTAGGGAGTGAAAACAAATAACTTCCTGTCTGCCTTGCTTCAATAAAGCAGCCTCTCCCTCCTCTCCGCTCCAGTCTTCACTGCCGGCTGGAGAACTCTCACGCTCTCTCATCCTTCACTCTCCAGTTCCTGTGGGCCACTAGAGACCTCTATTGACCACAGCATCAATAATGCAGGCCTCTAATGTCTCTGCACCATCTGATAAACTACAGCCACCATCTCTCCTGTCTCTCTCTGCGCAAACATACACACACACACATAAGCAGCTACGTGAGGGACTAATGAGAGGAGCGGGGAGACTTGACATTGCGTTAGATGTTGCTGTTCCACATGAGCTTTAAAGCAAACATAATGGGTACCAGCTCAACAGGAAGAGACAATCAATGACTGGCACTTGGGCCTTTTTAAACTAAGCGCAACTAGCTAAAGGCCACACGATATTTACAATGCATTCCTTTGTGCACGTTTCCCCCCAGCGTTGAACAAAAGCACACAGAACATGGACTACAATGTTTAAGGAATCCATAACTTGATACTTAACCTTAGACGTACATACACAAATAATAATATTTATAACAAAATAATTTCGAAATGGCTCAAAAAATGATTTTCAATTATATGAAAATGCCACACTTTATGATATTCATGGAGCTTCCCTTTGATGTTAAAATCTATCAAATGCCACATAATCTGAATGCCCAGTCCACCACTGTGAAGGAGATGGCAAAATAGCAGATCTCCAATGGAAAGCAATGCATTTCCTAGCTGCCAATAGTGCAAGATGAATGTATATTTATCATAAAAACTCGACTGTCTTGTCTAGTAGTAATAAACAAAGTGAAGTTAGAGTTACCAGACCAAAATATATGCATAAAACTACCTGTTTTCATCTTACAACACCAAAATAAAAATGACATCTCACCACTTATGCATCTTCTCTGTGGTATAATAAATCCTATGCAAGTCGTAAATTATATCAACATTTGTGAAATGTGACACAAAAATACATCCAGTCCTCTTTGTAGATTTGTATTTGCATTGTCTCATTCATTTTCTGACGTGTTTGTAATAAGTGCTACATGATTTTCAGATATATTCTTTCCATCTTCTCCATTATTAAGAATACAATCCAGCAGCTGTGTCAGAGGCTTCTGAGTAGAATTAATCAGGGGTGCTTAGAAAATATCTAAACAAATGAGCGGAGGAGAGTTCGTATTTCTGTTGCAGTTGTGTAAATAATAAGAGATCCATCTTCAAATAAAAGAGATGAAATCAATTATTCCCCGAGCATGCTATAATTTAAATATCATCACCATTACAAAAAGATAGTGAAGGAGTCAGTGTACGAACATTTCAATATTGAAATGCTGGAGGAAAAACTCTAAAATTAGATGTTTTCTTTCACTTGTATTAGGGCTGTCAAAGCTAAGGCGATAACGCGTTTTTAGTTTGTAGCGGGCTCATTTTTTGAAGCGTGAAGATACTGGCATCATATGAAACTAGAAAACCTCAGAAATCCATTGGTACCAACCATGTCATACTAGCTTGTTGCAAAGGAGGTTCAATAACGCTCCAAACTTGCTCTAAAGTTCGGTGAGGAAAAAACTGTCATGGCCATTTTCAAAGGGATCCCTTAAACTCTGACCTCAAGATATGTAATTGAAAATGGCTTTCTATGGGTACCCACGAGTCTCCCCTTTACAGAAATACCCACTTTATGATAATCACATGCAGTTTGGGGCAAGTCATAGTCAAGTCAGCACACTGACACACTGACAGCTGTTGTTGCCTGTTAGGCTTGAGTTTGCCATGTTATGATTTGAGCATATATTTTTTTTTATGCTAAATGCAGTACCTGAGAGGGTTTCTGGACAATATTTTGTCATTGTTTTGTGTTGTTGTGTTGTTTTTCAATAAAAAATATATAGAAACATTTGCATAAAGCAGCATATTTGCCCACTCCCATGTTGATAAGAGTATTAAATACTTAACAAATCTCCCTTTAAGGTACATTTGAACAGATGAAAAATGTGCGATTTATTTGCAATTAATCACAATCAACTATGGACAATCATGCAATTAATCGTGATTAAATATTTTAATCGATTGGCAGCCCTAATTTATACAGAAACACATCCAAGGATTCAATTCCTCTCCATGACCCATCAATGCATTTGTACAACTTCTTAATGTGTAGAAATGAAATTACGATCATGTGGTGAGAATAAGACAGACATACCTACTCATGGATACATATTTGTGCTCAATTTCATGCAGTACAAAATGTAACATCAATTCTTATTTTTCTGTCACCTTACCTGGCTGCTGAATAAGGCCTGGGCTGCAGTTTCGGCAAATGCTCTGAAAGGCAAGCAGAACTGTCAATCATCCTGCCGTATCACTAAGATTTTGTTTCACAGACACCCATGACAGAGAGCAGACTAAATAAGTGAAAGTCATCTCGGCCCATTGAGACGTCCTACCCCCCACCAATCTATCCACAGTAACCCCCCCACCCAGGTTACAGTCTTGTTTCTAGGACACACTTCTATATTTATGAAATTACAAACTCAGGGTTATGGAATCCCAAGTGTCCAGATGTGGAGCCAGTAGGAAACAGATTGCTTATGCAGACCTTATTTCAATGCCAGCCATGAAGGTGCCCTCTTTGGGTAATGTGTAGTGTGCATTGCCACCGTGACGATGTGTCAGAGAAATCAGGAAAACCTAGAAGAGTTACAGATAACTTTTCACCCTGTAGCAACCAAGATTTGCCATTCGCTACGCTATGACCACCAACAACTTTTAGAAGTAGGTAGAAAGAGTGATTGAGAGTTACGTGATGTGCTTGCTGTGTCTTACACTTCATTTGCATCTCAGCGATAGAGCAACCTGGAAAAGTAAAGCTGCACCATATGCACCAGCTGAGGCCCTACAATAACACATTTTTCTGCTAAATTGCTTGGAAAGACAAACAGCTGGACTAAATCTGCTCTCTCCTCTCTTTCTGGATCTCTCTGACATCTAAACAGCTCAGGGTGTTAGCAAGACAGCTCCGCACTTTGACGTCCATTTCATCTCTTTGAGATGGGATTTTTTTTTTTTTTTTTATAATGGTGATGCATGAAACACTTAAAAGTTTGAAAGAAGGTATTGAACAAAAAACACTGGCCTTGCCCAAACAGCAGCCTTCCAGTAAACATCCATCTAGATTCCTTCAGATACTAAAAGAAAAAACAACAGGCTCAAGGGCTAACACTCCATTTTTAGAGATGGGCCAGTGACATATGGACTAAACCAAAACCGCATTCCTGTAAGATGATACAGTATGAATGTGTGTTGTTTATAATTAAATCTAAATAACAAAGACCTTTGCGTGCCCAGTAGAGTTAAGTTGTTGAAACTAGACCGTATGTCAGTGTGGAAGAAGAAAGAAGATAGAGTTCATATAGAAAACATTTAAATGTGCTGCATGTAAGATCTGGTGCCATCTAGCGGTGAGGTTGCAGATTGCAACCAACTGAAACTTCTCCCATGTGCCAAGCGTGTAAGAGAACTATGGTGGACGATGCAAAAACGCTAATGGCCCTATCTAGAGCCAGCTAAGTGAAGATATAAATGGCTCATGCTAAGGTAACAAAACCATAAAAATACGTATTTTGAGGTGATTATACACTATATATATTATATTATATAAAATTTCTGCCAATAGATCCCACTATATCTTACACGCTGCTCCTTTAAGTTTGCCAGTTACTAGGAGAAAAACTGGGAGGTGAGGAAAAAGCACTTTGTCAGGATATTCTTCAGAATTGTAGCATCCTTTTTTCTTTCTTCTGCTATTCTGCGTACAACTTGTTTGAAGTTTTGCACAAAAACATGGTGTTCGCAAGAATATACAAGTATATATAATGTTCTAACTGATGTTATTCTTTTGTATACGTATTATCCATAGACGTAGAAGTGAACCTGGGCACTGTGACGTCATCCATTGGTTTGTGGAATGCCGTTTTGAAGCCTCGAGGCCGGCATTTTGGCCGTCGCCATCTTGGCTTTTTGCAACCAAAGGTGACACAAGAAGGAGGAGCTAAGTACAACCGGATACTGAATAAAGTTGTAAGACGAAAACACGGTCAACACCCAGACCGGACAACGCCGTGGTAGCAACCTGTCAATCACAAGGTAGCCACGCCCTAAATCATACCCTGCTTTAAGGTCTATTTGATTCTAAATGGGACCATAATTTACTAAATGAACATCATGCTGTATCGAAGAAGACTTGAAACTAGCGATTGAGACCGTAAACTCATGTTTACAATGTTTACTGAGGTAATAAATCAAGTGAGAAGTAGGCTCATTTTCTCATAGACTTCTATACAATTAGACTTCTTTTTGCAACCAGAGGAGTCTCCCCCTGCTGGCTGTTAGAAAAAATGCAAGTTTAAGGCACTTCCGCATTGGCTTCACTTTCCAGACCCCGGAGTTGCCCACTTGTATTACCTGAAGATGTCTTGTTATATCTTTAAGCTTGATATATAGCGGCATTTTATAATCCCATACTGCATGGGGCAAATATTTGGCATGCCAGGGAAGTATAAACTTTAGTAAAGGGGACTTTTACTCTGAAAAAGAAGTTCAAATGTTTCGACGTGAAGGCTCAAAATGTATTACTGAGCCAAGATTACAGGCTGACCTTGCTTTGTTATGATCGATGAGCTACTGTAAATAGTAAAAAAAATTAATACAGTAATTATTTTAATAATAAGAACTAAGCTGCAACTGAGTGGATAAAAAAAATCATTAATGTTTTCAATATTTCTCAAGAAAAAAAAAACAAAAAACAGCACAGAAAGTAACCCTCTGAAGGACAAAATCTGTTTGGACAAATGATCACATACAACATATCCAGGCAGCAATCCTTCCCATCAGCACCCAACGGAAACACACACCTCTCCATCAGACGGTGCATCATGTACGTTAACACAATCCTCTGCAGCTGCACCGTGCTCGAGTTGCTGCCTTTCTATCACAGAGTGACAGCACATGTCCGAAACAGAGGACAATCAATCCATCATCTCACATCACTGCACCATGATGATACTGCTGGTAGATACAAAGGATATATCACTTTTAAAACCTCCGAGTGGAAAAGCTGCTTTTCTGTTGCAGTGAGTGGCTCGAGGATACATCTTAAAAATATGTATTTCAACCAAAAAAAAAGTCTCTGTTTCAAAAAAATACAGTCCCAGGGTTCCCGCTATGTTTTCAGAAATGATCCTTTTCAGGGGTATCATCGATCATACTGCACAACAATATAATCTATTCCATCTCAAAAGTCTCTCTGCAATGCAATTTATATGCAGAGGTATCGTTTTAGTGGGGAAAAAAATGAGATAGCAATGTGGTTGAACATAAAAGTTATACTTCTTAAGATATATGGATCGCCTCTTTGGCTGCAGATGGAATTAGAGAGGTTGTTGGCATTAAAGCATTACGAAGAATTCTCATTGGGAAGACTTTTTTTCTTCTTTTAATAGCTTATAAATGCTAATTTCAAGTTACTTCTGAAGAAAAAGGACCTGCAAGCTCATGGTTTTCCAAACCCATTTAAAGGTTTTCCCTGGCATGTCATTATATCTTAAATGAATAAAGAGGGAATATATGTGATACTCGGTGCGTTCTCTGTGACCGGCAAACTTCATTTTAGATTTCAAGCTCTTCTGGAGCGAGGGGGAGCTCCGGCCTTTTGGGATACAGACGCATTCGCTTTACTTTACTTTGCCTTACTTTCTTCCACAGGTCACAATTTTATTTGAACCCTGCGGTAAAGTAAATTGAAAAAGATGCTCATGGACAGAATCAGCTCCCCGGGGCGATGACCCCAAGGTTTTCATCTGGCACGCTATGTGAAACAATGGACCATATAACAAGAGCGCTGACTCTGGGAAGCAGGTATCTCTCTCAATTTATATCCAGCATTTACTTTTATACCCGGCCTGCACTTGGCCAAAGACATCTGGGCTTAGATGCATCTCTCCTCATTATTTATAGTTAGTATAACAGCATAAACTCTGATCAGCAAACACCTCCCCTCCGGTGGGGGTAATGAACCAAGAACAGCGCAAAAAAATGCAGCAGTGTGCTTTGCAAGTGACACACTGAGGCAGAGTTGACCATTAAGCTATGATCCAAACTGACCCTGCGCGTTTGTGTCCTTGTGAAGCTCGGTAAACGGCCCCCTGTCCCCAAAATAACAGCTGCTGCCCTGAAGGCCGCATTTTTCACGAGGGCACGATCGGCGCGATTCCCAATTTCTGCATCAGTTCACCACTGAAAAAGGTGCTGTGGTTGGCAAGTGGACCAAAAATAACTGACATTGGGGGAGGCCAAGAGCTGTGACACAGCTGTTTTAGAGGACAACTCAACTTGTATGTAAAGCTGTGGCCAACTAATTTCACTGTCTGGTAAGTTCCAGTCAAAGCTTATTAGATCTATACTGAATGACTGGCCAACTATCTTAATGAGCTGAGAGAACATGTTAGTTTTCTACCAACCGTTGGCTCAAACGAGGGATGGTATGGATGGCTGTCAGCTGCAAAAAATGATCAATATTAGCAGGGAGGGAAATTATGAATAAACTGAGAAAATAGCTCTGGACTTGCAGCTTTAATACTGCCATTATATTCACAGAAACTGTGACACAAAAACCATATTGGAGCTACATGGACGTAAAATGAGACAAGGAAATGAGTTGATCCTTCGGGGAGCCCTCTGATGTACTCTGTCTGACCATTCAGTATAATTAAATGCTCTCACAAAATCAGCCTTGAGACTGGGCTCATAAATCTCGCTTTACTGGGGCTACAGTGACCCCTACTGGATGAAAATGACCCAGACAGACAACCATGCATAGCTGAAAAAAATACTTGTAAATACAAGATGGTACGCTTGACATAACCCGAGGTCTTTTTAAAAGTGAAATAAATAGTTCTGAAGTAAATTATTCCACTGATGTTTTGTACAGGTGCAGTCTAAATCCCAATCTCGTGTCAATCACTGAAATTCCCCATTTGCTGCAGGCAACATGAAAGCCTGCATTTAATTAAACGTGCATCTATTAATTTGTTTTTTGTTTGTTTCAACTGTTGACGAAGGTCCAGAGGGACCGAAACGTTAGTGTGATCAATAAATTATGATGCTGAGCAAGAGCAGCGTGCGGGATCTTCTTTTCTTAAGAAAAACAAACTGAAAAACATCTTAAAAATATGCCAGAATATTAATCTGTTTTCTCATTAGTCACTGGATAAATGTTCCGCATAAAAATGCACCTATTTGCTAAGTGACATGAAGATTAAAAAAAAATAAAAAGGATGTGATGTTTGATCAGATTTTGTACTTCAGAGTGGTTCTCACGCCATGTAATACATCTAGCAAGGATGGTTTTCACCCAATAACCCTGATTATTATGGACTCGGAGACCTCATGACTGACTGACTGAGATACACAAAAGCGGGCGCTCTGACCTATGAGGAGGCTGAGAGGAGGCGAGCAGGACGGGAAGGCTGCGAGAAGCTCCAATATGTTGAGGCTCGGGTCTCTCACATACAGGTTGTAGTCTGCGGCGCCTTGTTTACTGCAGAGCTCCTGCAGTCTCCTCCTCTGCACACTGTCCTCCGTATGCTCCACCAGAGCTCGGAGAAACGCCTGACAGGGAGACAGAAAGTCACTTGAAGCTGCTCTGCACCTGCGTCAGCAGCAATGGTCATGATTTTTTTTCAGTTTTTATGACTTTTCCATTCATAACTGTAAAAAAAAAAAGAAGCATTTAAAACATCCTCTAACACTGTGGGACAGATTCAATGCCAAGTTGCACACAGGTCATAAAAAATGGAAGTCTTTGTTTTCTAGGTACATGAAAACTGCGGAGGTAGACCTTGACACCAGCCCAGTTATTATTCACAATGTACTTTCTTTATCCCATAAAAGTGTCATTTAGTTTTTAAATGATGATGATTTTAAATGATGATTGCAAAGCTAGGGAGAAATTAGCAGAGGCGTTCTTTTAATCCTTAAACAAAATCATCAAAACCAATTAATGCAATCAATTACTGTGTTAAATTTGCAAAAGACAAGCTGCTGTTTAACTGGTATTTCATCAGTTGTTGTTAATCTTCTCTTTGTAGGCTGTGATGCAAATTGTAGGATTAAAAAGGATCATAAATAAATATTAAAATGCAACTCCCTGAACAACTTTTGGAGTGAGTTTCACTTTATTCCATCTGCAACCATTAGTCACTCTGATACTAGTAATCACAACTTCGGAATATTTGTCATGCCTAAGTGTTCTGTACGATTTCAGTGATTCATTATGAGAGCATGTATGGAGAGATTAGTGGCATAGTCTTGTAGTAGAATTATTATCCCCATCTTCCAATCTGTCCTGTATAGACAGCACTTCAACACTATTTGACAGTGTGTCAAAAAATATTGTCTGTATCTGATACAGTCTCTGAATAGCTTCAGTAATAACATTCAAATTTGTCTCAGTAGAAATCGCATGCCAGGAAATGCCACGTATATTCTGTATTTGATGTTATGAATATTATTGGGAATTGTACTTACTAAGAGCCTGAGGTGATTATTTTTCACTATCCTAAAAAATCCTGAAGTATAAAATTTATAGGTGTTGTAACTGCTTTAATAAAACAGATTAACTGCTCGGATTACACAGACAGGTGTTGTAAAATAAAGCTCCTACAGCCTTGTAAGTCCATAGGCAGCAGTTTGGCCTGAAACAATCCATTTCTGTGCAGGGATTTTACAACACGGAGGAGAAAATGAGTCTGTGCACATGTCTTATTTACAGCAGGGAGCCTGAACTGATGGTAGCTGTTACAATTAGGATGTACTGTATCTTTCTGACACGTTATCAATGAGATTTACACAGCTGGAGAGCTTCTCTAATAAAAATCAGTGCAGAAATCAGGAGTAATGTTTCCCTAATGTCTCTTAATTCCATCATACTGGCCAAGCAATAACTTATCGCATATCAGATCTTTTTTATGATTAAAAAATAAATAAATATATATATAACATGTCTTGTTATGTTAGTATACAGTGTGCCATCATCAGATAAGCGATAGAAGTGCTGTGTCGTTTTGTGCTTTAGACAATGCTGCATCCTCCTGAGCAATACTTAAATTGTTGTATTTATTACAGAAGCAATTGGATTGTTGCCATATGTTGACATTTTACAAATTGTCTTCCTTTTGTCATTCAGTGTGCTGTTTACAAAGAGCAGTAAACCACTGATGCAGCTCATGCCAGAGGGAAATTAATGGTTTTCATTTTGGTTAGACAATAATGTTTTTATTAATGAATTTAAGTTGCGCAGTAAAAAAACGGGATGGGAGTGTAAATAACCTGAGAGATGGGAAATTAGACAAGAAGTACAAGGGAGATACACAAGATAGCTACTGTCACTACAGTAATGGGATTTCAAAGAATGTTGCAATGTTAGAGAATGAGGTGAAACTCAAGCTCAAGTCTGTGGCCATTTGACATTTTCACGCACCAGCTGTTACTCACCATTGCCACAGAGGACCAGGCAACTTTAATCAGTATTTCATCCTGGGGCCTACACTTATCTTACCTATGGCCTAACACTAAATATCCGCTATAGAATATAATTCTTACAGTCTTTAATGCACTGCTGTTCTTTTTTGTATTATGTACGTATCATCTGTCACTTTATGTAAATGTAAATATTAATCCTACTCACTGTACATACAGTATATAGACATCTCCATATGTACATACATACTGTACATAATCATCCAGCACACATATATCCATTCGGTATTTATTTCTTTGTACTATTTGTATTGCTACAACTTCCGAACACTTGACTTGTATATAGACATTTTATTTTTATTATTGTATTCTGTTATTTCTATTCTGTGTAAGTACATTGAGAGCGTTGCATAAAAACCGGAGTCAAATTCCATGTGTGTGTATATACTTAGTGAAATAAACCTGATTCTGATTAGTAAAGTCAATCTTGCCAGAGCGATTCAAACCAAACTATGAACCCATGCAAATCTCTTGGGTCCAGACCCTGTCCTGGCATAGACTATATGCCTGTTCAGTAAGTAAATCATCTAAAAAATAAATGGGAACATCTGTGTCAAAATATAAATGCACTTCTTCATAAAATATATTACACTTTTCTCCAAGCTTTGACAACAAAAATGAAGGCAGTGTGCTCCAGTTGGAGACAACAGGATAGTTGTGGTTTTAGTGTGTCAGAAAGTGGCTTGGCCAACGCAATTAACAAAAGTAAGTAGTTGTAGAGCAATGTCTGGACATAGAGTACCTTCTTAGGAACACTCCTGATCTCTAGACACCACGAGAGCAGGTACAGCAGAGAAATGTTCTGGGAAACGTAGGATGGCACCTTGGCACCTATGACCAAGGAAAAGAGAACATTTGGGAATTATCAAAGATATGAATGTCACAAACATAAGACTCTATGTTACAATGTTCTTTTCAAGACTACATTGGATGTGAGGCACTGATTGTGATATTGGGCTGTACAAATAAAAATGACTTGACTTGATGTGTGTCAAAATCCCCTGACAGGCACACTCTACCTTTTTTCTTTGTGTCTTTACGTAGAGAAATTTGTACTCGGTGGTTCCTCTGATCATGAAGGCCCAATCTGTGGAGCACGTCCTCCACTTCAGTGGCCCTGTTTGGGCAGAACACATCAAAAGAATCCCCTGGCTGATAGGTCATCGTCGGGTGAGCCTAAGAAGGAAAAAGAAGCATTTAAAGTACAAACTACGATCTAAATTCATACCGCAGGTTTAGAAAACTTTCAAAAATTAACATTAATCATCAAGCTTACAGAGATGTCCAGCTCTAAGAGAAGGGCCATCTTGACTGAATCTCCTCTGGTCAGCTGAACTGCTTTGGATATGGGAACCTCATGGAGGGTTTCTTTGTTTAACGGTCCAACCATCTGGAAGAAAACATTTTTGAGATAAAGGGTGAAATATGGCACAAATACTGGTTTTATCAGCAGCATCATCATCATCATTCCTCACCTGTTCCATATTGTCCACCTCCTGAAGAGAGACATCGAGGTAGGGAGGAGGCAGAGCAGGAACATTGAGAGAGGACTCGGACAGCGGTGGCAGGGAGTGTGTCAGCGAGGCTGTCAATGCAACATGGGGAACTCCAGCATCCCCAATCTGTGTCTCCGGTGCTGATGTAGAGACACTGGCAGCACCACGAGGCTGGGATGCCAACCCAGGGCTCCCTGCAGGAAAAGCTGGCCTGAGATCAGAAACGGCAGTCTGTGTAGCAGAAGCTGAAGATGATGCAGCAGTTGCAAATTTGGGCAGTGTTTTAACAGATGCTCTGATCGACTCGCAGTTCTGTTGGTCAGTTATCCTCAGTTGGTTTAGCTGGGCATCTGGTACGGATGAATCAGGAGTTTCCTTTGGCGAATCCTCTGCTTCTCCTTTCAAGTAACCAGTTCTATCAGAAGCCATTTTCGATAAGGCTCCTTTGATTGCTTTCCACAGTCCTTCTATCCAGGGTTCCACAACCACCTCCAGCCTGGAGAGAACAAAGCCCACAAAATTCTACATAACAGTGTAATAAAAAAAGAGAAAGAGAGTGGGTAGGTTTAAGGCCTAATGCTGAAAGTTGGATGTCTATACCGCAGAACTTACCCTACACCATCATCTGCATATCCCGTTGCATAGAATTGTTTGGCTCCAAGTTCCTGTAGACGACGCTCAATTGTCTTCCCACAGTTACAGAAATTTGCATAATTTGTGTCTCCTAAAGCTGGAGCAGACAGAGGAAAAACAAATGATTTCTCAAGCCAGCAAATGCTCAGAAAGTAAACACTGTGCAGCATAGCACTGCATTGTAATTATTTACAAAAATATGTTTCACAATTCACCATATTGACAGATGCGCTGCAAAAAGAGCTACCTTCATCATACCTAAAAGTGCATAGCAAAGGTGTCCATAGTGGTCAGTGGGGAGGGTCTTCTTCTTGATGCTTCTTACAAATTTGAGGGCATTGTCTGGCGGTTCCCCATCTCCAGTAGTAGACACAATAAAGACCACCGGGGCATTCTCCTTCTCCAAATTGTACTGGAACCAGTTATATGATTAATCAGTTAGTGTCATTTCCACTATTCAATGTGAAAACTCATTACATTAATATCCACAAAATCATCAGGCGACATCACATTTACTCAGATATTACTGATGGGTTATTGTGTGTCAGCAGCCATGCAGTAAAAAAAGAGGGGCTTTCACAGCTCTGCTTTGAGGAAAACCTTTATAATGTGCAATAACTACCTTTTCATTGAGGCTCAAGCAACTGAGCTCAGCAACCAGTCCGTGCTCCTCTGCAACCTCAGCTATTCCTTCTGCTAGGGACTCGGCTTGGCCCTTCTGAGACCCGTAGAGAACTACAAACCGAGGCTTCACTTCACAGGGCATGCTAGAGGATACAGAAAAACGACATTTTTCACAGTTTTCATAGTAGGAAAAGCTCAGGTGATACTAATAACATTAACAATTGCCCAGTTGTGTTCAAGTGTCCCAGTAAGATATACATGCACAATACCAGGACCCTGAAACTGAAGCAGTTACATTGATTTCAGCCGTGTGTATTGACATGTTAAGATATACTGTTTTTTTATTGTCCCTGTGGGGATATTTTTCCTGGACTCTCCTGGTCCAACTGCAGTTACAAACACTAAATCAAAACAGCATCAACAACAACAATAAACGATTCCACACAAGACAGGGGAACAGTTCCACAGAAACAGATGTTTAAACACATACACAGTCCACGTACATAATGGCACATAGTATCACACACACCATGGCAGGTATTGCACCCAGGTAGTGCAATGCACCGTCTACCGTCTTGCCCATATTGCACAGACAATAGCCCAATATTACACAGATGCAACATATTGCACTGTCCCAATTTAACATATTGCACTGTCCCAATTTAACATATTTTCACTATCCCTATTTAACATATTGTATTGTCCCTATTTAACATATTGCACTGTCTAACCATATTGCACTGTCCTTATGATAGCTTAAGATAGACACAATTTCCTGTACCTGTCTGATGACAGACTGCTCATGTTACCAACATACAGTATGTTCTCTTTATACATACATGCATATAAATTATACAGAGCAGACTACTGTTCTATTGACGTGATTAAAAATCAATTATTCAGGTGTCGAGCTGTGTTTTCATTGGCTATCTTATCTTACCTACATACTGCAGTTGTGACAGGTGAGGTAACAGACAGGTGAAGTAACAGACTGGTGAGGTAACATACTGGTGAGGTGACAGACAGGTGAGGTGACAGACAGGTGAGGTAACAGACAGGTGAGGTGACAGACAGGTGAGGTGACAGACTGGTGAGGTAACAGACAGGTGAGGTAACAGACAGGTGAGGTGACAGACAGGTGAGGTAACAGACTGGTGAGGTGACAGACTGGTGAGGTAACAGACAGGTGAGGTGACAGACTGGTGAGGTAACAGACAGGTGAGGTGACAGACTGGTGAGGTAACAGACAGGTGAGGTGACAGATAGGTGAGTTAACAGACAGGTGTGGTAACAGAGAGGTGTGGCAACAGAGAGGTGAGGTAACAGACAGGTGAGGTGACAGACATGTGAGGTGACAGACAGGTGGGGTAACAGACAGGTGAGGTAACAGACTGGTGAGGTAACAGACAGGTGAGGTGACAGACAGGTGGGGTAACAGACAGGTGAGGTAACAGACATGTGAGGTAACAGACAGGTGAGGTAACAGAGAGGTGTGGTAACAGACATGTGAGGTAACAGACATGTGAGGTAACAGACTGGTGAGGTAACACACTGCCACAGAACAGCCTTGAACACACCATAAAGTACCCGGATGTCAGTTTTTAAACTCAAGTTATCACTAACGTTACCTAAGTGTATCGAGCATTGTTTTTTTTTTATATCCAAGTCAAAAGTAACATTTTAGCTAAATGTTAGTATCTAGCAAACTGAACTCTGACAGCCCTGTTGTCAACACATGCTCCCCAAATAGTGTCTTTTTGAGCTAAACTTATCCTTTTTTCTTTAAACTAAGTAAGGATATCTAAATATCTTTAGAAGCAGATATAAAGTCTGTGTGAAGTTCTCAGGAGATAAGTGTTTTACCTTTTCAAAAAAGCTGTGGAGAGCCACTCAGTCCAGCGTTCAGCGCTCCTTCTCATGGAATTACAGCATCCCTGCAATTCTCGCGATATCTTCTTCTTCTTCTTCTTTGAGGTTTATTGTTGGTTGGCAAACAACGATTTGGTGCATTACCGCCACCAACTGGTATGGTGTGTGGATCATTCTGACTAATAATTACTATATCCCAAAAAAAAAAAAAAATTAAAAAAAAGTAAAACAAACAACCTCATATTTATCCAATCATATTAATTTGTCTAAGATACTGAAACAATGTTCTATAACACTCAATTAGTGAGTTATATTGTGGAATATCTATTAAATCTAAGTGTACTTTAATCTCTTTGAGGCCTTCTTTCTTCCTCATATCTCTCACAATGCAATATGACATGCTCCACCGTTTCCTCTTGTCCACAGTAATTACATTTACCTGTGTCATGTTTACCTATTTTAAACTGTGTGCTGTTTAGTCCAGTGTGTCCAAATCTAAGTCTTGATATGATTGTCTCATCTCTCCTGTTCCTTCCCACACACCTCATTTCTCCCACTTTCCTTTGAACTCTGTAAAACCACCATCCTTCCCTCTCTTCCTCCCTTTGCTTCTGCCACCTTTCCCTCAGTCTCTGTTTAATAATGCTCTTCATTTATGTTTTGCTGAAGCTAACTGTCAAATCAATGTCGTTATTTTTTGGTAGCCTCCTTTGCAATCTTATCTACCATTTAATTTCCTTTAACCCCTATATGTGTGCTGGTGTCCATAAAAATATTACTGTAAGCCCCATCTGTATAATGTTTGTTGTATTTCAATCAAAATGTCTGGTCTGCTGTCTGAATGACTAAACTGTAAACTAACTGAACTTGAGTCTGAGCAAATGATTGCTCTCAGTGGTCTGGCCTCCTCTATCCACTGCACTGCTAACAGTATTGCAAGCATTTCTCCTGTGTAAACTGATACTGACCATTTTCCCTACTTGGATATGAAACTCTGGTACAATGAAACTCCTATTTTACTAACTAAACTTTTTGATACATCTGTGTAGATCTGAATGTAACTGTGGTAACTATCAATATATACCTGTATGGTTTGTGAATTGATAATAAACCCTTTTATCCCTGTTCTTCTTTTCTAATAATGTAAGATCTACAGAGACATCAGGAAGTATCCAAGGTGGTAGTGCTGGTAATGGTACTGTTGGACTGTTTAATTTATCTATTTCAAATTATTCTGCTTTCTGGATCACTGTCCATCCACAGCTTTTTATTTCCTTCTTTTCCTTTTCACAACAAGGTTTTAAAATGTCTTGTGTTGGATGATCTTGATTATGGCCCTGTAAATTAACCCAATAGCTAAGTGATAGCTGTATCCTTCTCATTTCTAATGGCATTTCTCCCATTTCTATCTGTAATGCTGCTATTGGAGTCGTCTAAATGCACCTGTACATATTCTCAGAGCCTGATATTGTATGGTATCCAACTTTTTTAAAGATGTGTTTGCTGCTGATCCATATACTACACTAATCTAATGTTGATCTAAGTAACCAAATGTATATGGACTTCAAAGCAGTTCTATCTGCCCCCCATTTGCTTCCAACTAAATATCTCATTACAGTCAGTAATGTCTTACATTTGTCCACTAATTTCTGTATATGTACAGCCCATGTAATTTTTTTCCTCAAACCATAACCCTAAAAACTTAAATTGTTTTACTCTCTCCAATTCTTGATTATATATTTTTAACTTTATCTCATTACCAGTTATTTTCCTTGTGAAGAACATTGTCTTTGTTTTATCAACTGAGAATTGAAATCCCCATTTATATGACCATTCTTCTTTTTTCAGAATCCCCTCTTGTTCTCGCGATATCAGGGCTCAGACAAGGAGTTTGAACGTGATTGGAAGAAACCATATTATATAAAAAAAAATAAAAAATCTTTTCAGTTGTAACGTTAAAAATCTAAATGAAAAGCTTGTAATTATTTTTCAGAATCATTTTAAAACAGTTCAGTTAATTATGTGTTGTCAATCTGGGTAAAAAGGGTGTTTTAGATGTGTAATAATAATAATAAGACACACTTTAAGGCTACTTGGTTCCGCCCTTTCCGCCCGTGGAGCCTTCCAGAAGTCGCCGGCTGACTCGTGCGGCTCGCTGTGTAGCGAGACTCCTGATTTACATCCTAAAAACTCATCATTTTTATCAACTGAACACTTTTCTAAGTGTTCCAATCCCTCTGTCAACATGTCCGCTTTGGGGACACTTGCTTTCGATGAGTATGGGAGGCCGTTCATCATCATTAAAGACCAGGACAAGAAGACACGGTTGTCCGGCATTGACGCACTGAAGGTACAATGGGCTAGATAGCTAACGATGCACGCATGTAGTAGCATGTTGCTTAGCAAGCTACTAATCCGCTATTAGTTGCATGACTTTGAATACGTTAAGTCAACACCAAATGTGTTCATATGCAAGGTTACGATTTTAATCAAATACTCAACTGTTAATAAAAACAGAATAACATTATCCAAAGTATTAGTCCAGCCAGTCATGCTAACAGTGAGGCCCATGTGCTTTCTGCAAGGCGTTGCTACACAGGGCTGTGCCCAAAATGGACATTATTGATGCATCATTTCCAATTATTTCCCGCAGATTGCATCTTGAGTCTGTCTTTGGTAGAGAGACCAATAATAAGATCTTATTTAAAATGTCATCTTACATGGAAATGTTGTGTTTTGCAATCTCATATCATGGCTGTGCCCAAAATGGACATTATTGATGCTCATCATTTCCAACTTTTTCCTGCAGATGGCATCTTCAGTCTGTCTTTGGTAGAGAGACCAATAATAATATATTATTTAAGATGTGAGCTGACAGGGATATGTTTGCGTTTTTGCAGTCTCATATCATGACTGTGCCCAAAATGGACATCATTGATGCTCATCATTTCCAACTTTTTCTCGCAAATTGCCTTTGGTAGAGAGACCAGTAATAAGATCTTATATGGAATTGTTGTGTTTTGCAATCTCACATCATGGCTGTGCCCAAAATGGACATCATTGATGCACATCATTTCCAACTTTTTTCCTGCAAATGGCATCTTCAATCTGCCTTTGGTAGAGAGACCAATAATATGATCTTATTTAAAATGTCACCTTACCCCATCTAGTGACCAACTCTAATACCTGGAGGGAATTCAAATGGAAAGTGATTTCAAGATTCTTTCAGACACCAGAAATAGTGGCTAAAATGGGCCATAAACTCTCGAATAAATGTTGGAGAAATTGTGGTACATATGTTGGCAACCATATTCACATATTTTGGACATGCTCCAAATTAAAAACATTTTGGGAAGAGATATTTTGGGCACTCAAAGATGTTTTCAATCAAAATATCTAAATATTGTTAACAGCAGCAATTAAATGCATCACAATTAAGTAGCTAAAACCTGAGCCCCCAACATACAATTTACGGATTGAGAAGGTATAGAAAATTTACCACATGGAACAAATAACCTATTCCCTAAGACTCCAAAAAGACACATTTATTTAAAGGTGGAGCCCTGCCATTATTATACTAATACAGTGATTGGTGATCTGAACATTTTTATATATCCTGGATCATACTTGTATCTTTGTCTTCCTGACCCAGGTCATCTCTCTAAGCACATACACACACACACCCATACAATACATACCCTTCCACACACTTCCCCTCCCTGACCTCCAACCCTTCAACATATTTATTTTTATTTAAATTTATTTATTTTACTTTATTTTATTTTAATTCTTTGGATTGTTTAAATATGTGTCCTCCCTTTTTCTCTGAATTCACTCGAAATTACAGTTTAAGATGAAGTCTTGTTTTGTTTTTTTGTGTTTTTCTCTCTCCCCCTTGTTTTAAGTTGTGAAATTTTGTGTAAAAACAAATAGACAACTGTGAAATGAAAATACAGTGGTAAAAAATGTTATGATTGTATAAGTTGCTGAAACTGCAATAAAAACTAAGTAAAAAAAAAAAAAAAATTGTCATCTTATATGGAAATGTTGTGTTTTGCAGTCTCACATCATGGCAGGCAAAGCAGTTGCGTCAACGCTTAAGACATCTTTGGGCCCTAATGGTGAGTATAAACCAATGCAGTGCAGTCACACATCTGACCTCCATAGACTACACTGTTTAATCATTCAAGAGGGCTGGATGGGTTTCTGTGTAACTTATAGAAAATTAAATAAATGTGACTACTACTTTGTAAATTTGGTATCCCTGCCTTATCTGATATCATTGTCCACTTGTGCAATTTTGTTAATAGTCTGTTTATTGTCAATACTGTTTATACTGCTCCTATTTTTCACATTTTGTTACACTTTATTTAGCTCTTTTTTTTACTGTGTTAGCTGATGCATCTTGTTTTTTTGCACTATCCCCTTTGCTGCTGTACACAATTTCCCCACTGCAGGAATATCTTATCTTATCTTACAAATTGTGAAAGCTATTTTAATCTTTTAGCCAAGATCACACTTTTCCTGAACCATTTTTTTCAATTTTTGCATCCAGGTCTTGACAAGATGATGGTTGACAGGGACGGAGAGGTGACTGTCACCAACGATGGAGCCACTATTCTCAGCATGATGGATGTTGACCACCAGATTGCCAAGCTTATGGTGGAGCTCTCCAAGTCCCAGGATGATGAGATTGGAGATGGAACCACTGGAGTTGTTGGTACGTGAAAGAAGGATGAGGGGTCTAGGGTGATAAAACTGGATTTATACTGCTCAGCTGGGTGTTCTGATGGTCCCAATGTAGATGCCTCTAGCATAAGAATGGATTTATAGATCTGCGTAGGAATTATCATAACATCATGCACCCTAGATGTTAATGAAAAGGAGACAATAATTGTTACTGTAGAGGATAAATTATCGGGCCCTCCATCTCTTAAAGCAGCAGCATTTTGTATGAATGCCTTTTATCCAGGTACATGGTGTGCTACAATATAAAAAAAACAACTTGTATTCATGAATTTCTGTTAACACCATCTCATAGTCTGGATGCATTGATGAAGTTTGCTTTATGATAAATACACTGAAAGCTTTAAGCAACCATATCAAAACAGATTAGTGCATTAGGAATATGTTAAATCAAATTTACATGGAGTATTTGACATCAGCAAAATTGTTGCCTTACTGTATTTTCCTCTTCCTCCTCAGTGCTGGCCGGGGCTCTGCTTGAGCAGGCTGAGCAGCTGCTGGACCGTGGAATCCACCCCATCAGGATCTCCGACGGTTATGACCAGGCCGCACGCGTTGCCATCGAGCAGCTCGACAAAATTGCTGAAACCCTAGTCTACGATCCCAGCAACACAGAACCGCTCGTTGAGACCGCCATGACAACACTGGGATCCAAAATGTGAGTCTTGTAGACACAACTGTGTTGATTTTGTTATTGGGTTTAATGTTCATGATATAAATGGGGTAGGTTAGTATAACAATACAGTTCAACATGTTTTCATTCATAAGCTACATTTCTTTATCATACCTCTTTCATTGCATCAGACAGTTATATAGTAATAATTTTATTGTGTGACAAGATATTGCATCTTAAAGTTCTACTGTTGTCTTTCAGTATCAACCGGTGTCACAGACAGATGGCCGAGATCGCAGTGAACGCTATCCTCACTGTGGCCGACATGGACAGGAAGGATGTAGACTTTGAGCTCATTAAGATGGAGGGCAAAGTGGGAGGCAAGCTGGAGGACACACAGCTCATCAAGGGAGTCATAGTTGACAAGGAGTTCAGCCACCCTCAGATGCCCAAGGTACAAACAGGGGGAATATCACTCTCAAGATTATGTCATCAGCTCTATTTTCTGTTTCGTCTTTGATGACATGGAATCAAATAGTTGACAGTGCATAAGGACAAATTAAATGTGTATGTGAAAACAATGACGCAGACACCACGTTCGCTTCTTCATTGGGTCTCATCAGTCATGACGTGTCCTTCCCTGATTCGTCTCGCCCCATCACGTTAACCTTTTCAAACATCAGCCTCGACAACCAGCGGTTAATTTAAAAATGGATAACAAGTTACAAGCGTTGCTGACCTTGTCTATGCTTGCA
Source organism: Sebastiscus albofasciatus (assembly GCA_916701655.1). Taxonomy (NCBI): domain Eukaryota; kingdom Metazoa; phylum Chordata; class Actinopteri; order Perciformes; family Sebastidae; genus Sebastiscus; species Sebastiscus albofasciatus. Next base: position 138,732 of record CAKAOI010050625.1, on the reverse strand, counting down.
GCTGTTGTGCAGTTAAATTCTGCATTTTATAATGCTACTACTGCCTACATGTGCAGAAGGCAAGCTATTACTCGAGCGCTTTACATCAATTCCTGTGTCCAGCGCTGCTTCCTGTTTACACCAGCACACACGTGCCCAGGCCAGTGTGCGAGAATGGTCATTTGATATGTGTTTTCAGGCGTGGTGGTGTGGACGGAGAATAATTCTGAAACGGTCCTAAAACGCTTGTCTTGACGTTTTTAAACAAAAACGTATTGGAGTGTATGTTAGATAATGATGCTGATATCAATTGTTCTTTGTCCCCACTCAGGTTCTGAAAGATGTTAAAATCGCTATCCTTACCTGCCCGTTTGAGCCACCTAAGCCCAAGACCAAGCATAAGTTGGATGTGACCTGCGTGGAGGACTACAAAGCTCTCCAGAAATATGAAAAGGAGAAGTTTGAGGAGATGATCCAGCAGGTTAGTGCTGCAATATCTAAAGGTACTAAAACTGAATTCTTAACGTCTACATTGGCACGTGCTTAAAATGCAAACTCATATTTCTCTTATAGGTCAAAAGCAATGGTGCCAACTTGGCCATTTGCCAGTGGGGCTTTGACGATGAAGCCAACCACCTTCTGCTGCAGAATCAGCTGCCGGCCGTGCGCTGGGTCGGAGGGCCTGAGATCGAGGTGAGATGTTTGTCACATGATAGAACGCCTTGATGTAAAGTTACTTTTGAACAAAAAGTATACGTAAGTACTTCATTGTTTGCGTTGAAGTATCCATTGTCAACTATGTTTTCTCTGCAGTTGATCGCCATCGCCACAGGAGGCCGCATCGTGCCAAGGTTCTCTGAGTTGACAGCAGAGAAGCTCGGCACAGCTGGTGTGGTGAAAGAGATCTCCTTCGGTACGACAAAGGATCGCATGTTGGTCATCCAGGAGTGCAAAAACACCAGGGCCGTAACCATTTTCATCCGCGGAGGCAACAAAATGGTAAGCAACAAATGTGACTTTCACTCTAAAGGTCCATTAAGTTAATCTATCCCTCTTGGTTCACCGTTTATTTTATCTATCTCATTAGATCATTGAAGAGGCAAAGCGTGCTCTCCACGACGCTCTGTGTGTAACTCGCAATCTGGTCAGAGACAACCGTATTGTGTATGGAGGAGGAGCTTCAGAGATCGCATGTGCTCTGGCTGTCAACCAGGCTGCAGATAAGGTAAGACACTCTTAAAACCCACTGATACTTTCAGAATTGAGCTAAAGTAAATACATTATTCCTTTAGTTTCTGACACCCTTTTTTGCTGTCTCTATAGCTGCTCTGATCATCTTCATTCCTGCTCCTCTCCTTTCTAGTGCCCATCATTGGAGCAGTATGCCATGAGGGCGTTTGCCGATGCTCTGGAGGTAATCCCAATGGCGCTGGCTGAGAACAGCGGGTATAACCCAATCCAGACCATGACAGAGGTCAGAGCCAGACAGGTCAGAGAGAACAACCCCTTCCTCGGCATCGACTGTCTGCACCACAACACCAACGGTAAGGAAGCTACCGTCAGACGCCGCACTGTAATGTCAAAGCAAGATGACATGATATTGAATGGCTTTTTTTTTATGTTTTCCTCCTCCACAGACATGAAGCAGCAGCATGTGGTCGAGACCCTAATTGGCAAGAAGCAGCAGATCTCCCTGGCCACTCAAGTAGTCAAGATGATCCTAAAGATCGACGACATCCGAAGCCCGGGAGAGAGCGAGGACTGAAGGCCTCCTGGAACGCTGTTCTAGAGGTTTTAGGCACTTCCCCGAGCACCATGTCCAAACCGCACTGCATATTGCTATTTATCATTTGATACAAAATGTTCAAGCTGTTGTAGTATCATAAGTCCCCATTAAAATGTTGGTCCGTTGAAACTTCCAGACTCTGTAGTTCTGATTTCAAGCCTCCCAATATTTCTTTATTTATGTATTCCCTGTCAGGTGTAAACATTACATGTATTTATAAAAGTTGGAATTTACACAAGATGTTGGCAAGCTGATGTATAAAAAGTGTACATCCTTAATTTTTCAACAAGACAACATACTGCATCTGCATTTTTTACACAAAGCAAAAGGGCTTAATAGTTTTGGCTTCACAATTAAAATCCACATTTCACAGTTCCTCGGTATTCACAGGTCCATACATGAACATCCAGACCTCCAAAATAAAACATTTGGGGAACAACGATTGTGACCAAACAAAAATGATGATTAACAATCACTGCCCTCAACTCGCTGTAAACGGCACCTCTACATGTTCACATTTGACCTTTTCATCCTGTTTGTATGAAAATTGGTCCGGGTTACTGATTCACCTCTTGTTTACATGTACTTGTTGAGCCAGTTGAGCATATCTGTCCTGGCCTCTTGGATGCTGGGTTGGTCGGTGGGGTTGATGGCCTCTCTCTTGCGGTGGACAAACCCATGAGTCTGACCAGGAAAGATCTTCACCTGGTAATCCACCTTGCACTTCTCCTTCAGCTTTGCTTCAAGGACTGCCACCTGAAGAGGAGAGTAAAAGGATGTAGTGCTTGTATGGCGGGGATTATGGCTTTTTAAAGTTATGATCTGCACGGTTGAAGTTCCTTGTGAGATTTCTGCTTTTATTCTGACTAAAAATGTTTAATTTCTGGTGTACTTCAACACAAAGGCATATGGATGTTGCTTCAAGGATACCATTTGGTGCTCAAATACCAGGTTGAAGCATCAGGCAGGTTATCCCATCACTATCATCCTGAAAGCAATACTGTGCATGTAAAGTATGCGTACCAACCTGGTCCAGTGGGATAACATGGTCTATCTCCCCAAAGATGAACAGCGTAGGAGCCTTCAGCTCATACATGTCCTCTCTGTCACGGATGATCCCTGCACAATATCACAAGTCTGTCATTAAATCACTGTATGATGATAAATTCATACTGTGAACAAAGATTGCTGATTTGTAACACTGTAATGGAATTAGGTTTTGCCACAGGTGACATGAAGGTGACCACTTCAATTAACTTTAATATGGGAATGACATACCATAGACCGAGACTCCTGCTTTGATCTCTGGATATTGCAGGGCGACGTAATGTGTGGCGAGCCCTCCCCAGCAGAAGCCCACTACTCCAATGTGTTTGGCCCCACACTGCTCCTTCATGTACCTCAGCACTGCATCCACCTCTCTGGAGAATATTACAACCAAATTGTCTTATTAAAACTAATGCCTATACAAGAAAAGAATTAATGATTTTAAAAAACACCAGATCATACCAGTAATTGATCCCATTTAATGACTTTAAAGGTGAAAACACACACTCAAATGCAAGACACCTACTAGAGCTACATACATTTTTTTCCAACTGGGACATCAGCTGCTTAATTAAGTGAACATTTTAGTTACTTGTTTATGTTCATTGGATTTCTGTCTTCCATCCACTCCTGAAATAGGGACCAGTCATTAGATGGAGTCCACGGCTCCTTTCCCACATAGAAGTCTGGACAAACAGCACTGCAGAGCAAAAACAATGGCAGAAGAAATCACAGTCATATATGTCCTGCCCATGTACTTGACTTCTACTCACATGTATCCATTGGCAGCCAGCATATCAGCCATGTATCTTGTGTTGGGAAGCTGCCACCCGAAGATGTCCTGTATGACAATGATAGCCTTGTCAGATGCAGTGGATGGTTTCACCACATAAGCTTTGATGTGCTCTATCTGGACCTCCTGGCCGAGCCCTCCATACTCCATCCGATCACCAATGTCACAGGGGCATGGTTTGGCTTCATTTGCCATCTGCTGACAGACAGGAGCAGACAGACACATGGAAAGTCAGCTGGAGCAGAGTGAATGGTCACTCAAAGTAAAACGTAATTTCTCTGGCTTGTGATTAGACCTGGCTGTGGGCCATTAAACATGATTATACAAGCAACTCAAGAAAGCATTCTGATCCGTGTACCTTGACCCACTTTGCACAAATAACTCCAACTTTTTCCTGAGGCTAAAACAAACAAAAAATAAGAATTTCAACACCGGATGTGTGAATTTGTAAATCACTTTGCATAGATCAGATACATACCCTATTGTTTTTCCGATTTTGCGATGAAAAGAGGAAACAATCTTAAATCTTTTGCAAGGCTTAAAACGTTGCAGCCAGACTCCAGTCGGTGTTATCGTAAAACTGGCACCATGTGACAAGTCAAAACCTCCTGTCATGACCTTCAAAATAAAAGCGGTAAATTTCATTTCATTCCAAATTTTCTGAGTAGCATACACTTTAAAGGTGGATTTTCCACTAAAATACAATGTCAATGCTTTATTTTTTTTTATTCTTACCCTGTCGTAGCTGATGATAATAATCACAGAAGCATTATGGTAAAAAAAAATGTCATACTAATACTAATGGTCAGGGACCGTCTACAAAGTGCAACGCCGAAAAGAAAAAAATATTCAATAACTTCAGTATTATACAGTGTAGTACCACCAAAATTACTTCACACATCAATGATCTCCTCGTGGTTGTACTACAACATTTAGTTTGGAAAAAAATATTATTTTGCATAATTCTTTTGAATTTTTTAATGGGAAAAATATTCAATAATTTCAGTATTATGCAGTGTAGTACCACCAAAATCCCTTCACACATCAATGGTCTCTTCCGGATTATACTTAATAAACTAATTAAGACATTTTGATGGCACTACACTTTATAAAAGTGAAGTTATTGAATATTTTCACATTAAAAATTAACCATAATTGTGCAAAAAAAGCTTATTTTTCCAAGCTAAGTGTTGTAGTACAACTATGAGGAGATCATTGATGTGTGAAGTAATTTTTTGTGGTACTACACTGTATAATACTGACGTTATGGAATAATTTTCTCTTTTCCGCGTTGCACTTTGGAGACGGTCCCTGACGGTCGCAGTGTGGATTAAATTGAACAACGACTTTTAACAACATTTGAAGGTGTCAACCTGTGACAGAGACGTTTCTGCAAGTCGTTTGACTTTGTGAATGTTAAATGTTGACTTACCGTCACACGTCTCTCAAAAGGCACCGCTGAGATTCGAACTCAGGATCTCCTGTTTACTAGACAGGCGCTTTAACCAACTAAGCCACGGCACCGCTGATGTCACCCTTCGTCAGGACATTCACAAAGCTACCAACGCACACGCGTCATCAGTGGTTACAGTTGAATTAAAACCTGTTCATTAAATCGTTAATATAAAAACAAAAACGTAGAGACACTATATGGATATTATCCATATTCTTTCACCAAAAACAATAGGCCTACATATTAAATAAAATATATATCCCTGTCTATCGCTCTAATCTATCCAATATAAAAAGGCACAGAATAAGAAATAAAGTAAAAACATTTTTTTTCAATATTATATTTATTTTTTTTTTGTTAATTTTGAAACAACAGAACAAACATTCACAAACATCCCCAATAATAACATTCTCGGTACAAAGAGACTTAACAAACCTAATATTAATCTAAAATAAGCCAGTATAGATACAGGAAAAACATATTATATACAAAAAATAGATATATAAGTAAAAAGAATATACACAAGTAAAAATACACATATATACATACATACACATATACGCACACGCAGTATTTACACATACAACACATATACATATAAAAAAATCAGAAATAAAGTAACATTTTGTAACAAAAACTGAATTGAAAAGGAAAAGTTTGCTGAAAGGAAAGACAAATTAATCATAAAAAAATTGTTTAAAAGTTTATATTATGAGCAGTTTTAATGCAAAATGTAATAAAATACAAAATGTAATAAAATACAACGTGTGACCAGGTTGGTGACCAGCATGAGGAGGAGGTGCCAGGCTGTTGTGGCTGTGTATGGATCTTCCACCGTTACTGAGGCTCCTGATGGTGTATTAAATGAATAAAGTGTAAAATAGCCAATATGTCTTGTTTGTTCCTTGTTACTGATAGAGAGTTCAATCATCCAATCCACCAAACAACTCAAAACAAGAGTCAATCCCAACAGGAGAATACACTGTTTACCATTGGCAGAGCATTTTGGCAAATTGTTCTTGGGCGCTACCCACATAATCAGCTGTGCTGCTCATCCCACAAAAGCATGATCCTTACAAGTTCGACATCATTATGAAAGTAAATAAACAGGTTTTCCAACGATGTAAAATACAATGCCATTTAGCATTGTAACAACAGAGAAATAATCCCAAACTTCCAAACTTTGCACCTCTAAACAGGTGTTGTGTCGAGTACTGTTTCCCATCGATATGTGTTTCCCCCATGGTTTCCCCCTACTTAAGTCTGAACATAACCTAAGCCCCCTTCACTATTTTTCCAAGTTTATTATATCAAAGTTGTTGGTTCAAGTAACATCCTGCAGATGTCACTGTTCAATATGGATGGATATTTGATACCCAGTTTCTAAATATCAGTATAAAAGCGAAGAAATTGAGAATACTTTCTTGAATGTCAGCCAGGCACAGTAGATACATATTATGTACATTTTAGTTGTGTTTAGAAACAAACATTCGATATTAAAAGAATCACATGAAAATATTGTGTTTGGTATTAACATGAAGGACATTAAGAGTGATTTTATATTGAACAATCTGATACTGCTGGCAAATTTTTTCATCCATGCATCCATATGGAGGAAAAATTAAACCCCTATTTTCCGTTTTCAAAAGGGACCTTGTGGACAATCATCTCAGTACTTTAAGACTAATGAAAGGACAACATGCAATGTCTCTTCTCAGAGATTATGAAGAACTGAACATATATTATGATGACCCATAGAGCTACTATGGAAGTGTGCAGTCTTATTATTTATTTATGCATTTCTTTTTTGCTCCTTTAATTATTTTCTACTCTCTTTTATTTTTGTTATTATATTATTTTTTTAAATTTAAGTTATCTTTCCTATCCAATTGTGCCTTGTATGTTAGAAGTATTGAGTTTACATTACAATGCTTTAAAGGTCCCATATTGTAAAAAAGTGAGATTTTCATGTTTTTTATTATAAGTCCTATATAAATACTGTGAAAGTATCGAAACACTCAATCCACAGGGAAATACACAGCCCATATTCAGAAACTCTGCATTTGAAACAAGCTGTCAGGATTTCTACCCATTAGTGATGTCACAAATATACAATATTTAGACCCTTGACACAATTTTAAACGTAAACATTCTAAATGTGTCCCAGTTTATAATCTGGTTGCAGTGTATGTGAATGACATCAGCTGACGTAATTGCAATTCTGTTGCAATTACGTCAAAATGCGCTAAAACGGAGCGTTTCAGACAGAGAGTAAATATTCAGGCATACATTATGAGGAAATAAAGTTTTTTTTAACATCACAGCATGTAAACATGTTCTAGTAGAAACACAAAATACAAGAACCTGAAAATGAGCACGTTATGGGATCTTTAATGCTTGTAAATTAATTATCTTCAATAAAAAAAATAAAAAATTAAAAGAATCACATGATATATGGCTTGCCTTCATTTCACTAACCACGTGACCTGGTTGTTATGGACGTTTCCCTCCTGCCGTAAAACTTGAGCCGCTGTCGCAAAGTAAAAAAAGCTGTTGTGGTTGTGACAGCAGCCAGCAGCAGCAGTGACGTCGGCGCATGCGTTAGCCGAGCTTAGCTAGCCAGGTTTTAAACTGTCATTTCAGCAACAACACGGAGGATGTAACGTATATATTGTTTTACATCAACAAAATACAAATAAAACCCCTTTGTTTAGCGGCGAACACAGACACCGGATGTGAGAGGAAACATCAGTCTGTGTGGAGGAGAAACCATTTTATGATGCATCCGACTAATAAGGAGACACTCGTTAGCTCGCTAGCTTAGTTTGAGCTCAGCTAAACGGTCTAGTCCGGAGTCGTGGATGGGTTCGCTGTACACGGTACTCCTGAAGAAACCGGTGCTTAGCGAACAATCATGGATACTGCCGAAGAAGGTAAATAACTCATTATAAAAAAGGCTCATCATTGCTTCTCTGTTTGGGGTTAATAACAGCTAGCATCACCAAGAAGCTAACGCTGAGCTGGCCTGCTAGTGGTTAACTAGCTGAGTAGCTTAGCAACCTGTCAGTGTAGTGTGAGGTTAATTCAGTAAGATAGGAGATGCTAAATGTTGTTTTAATGCAGCCAGCTCAATATGAGAGCATAGCAATGTAATAGAGAGCTTTAAAAGGACTAGGTGTTAATGTTTCTTGTGATGTCATCAGTCTCCTGATGTATGACCATATAAGATAAGATAAGATAAGATGAACCTTTTATTAATAACATAATAATATAATATTCAATATATGTTCTTACTTATATCTAGCATTAGGAGTCCTTATTTCCAAAAGACAGCTGTCTATAACACACACACACACAGTACCCCTACTCTCTAGTTTGCTTGGCTTTGGCAATGGGTATCATAATAGATGTAACTCACACTCTGCCTTTTATTTACTCCTCTTCTTCACGGGTTTTTTTTGTTGTTGTTGTTTTTTAAATTTATCCTTTGATATTGCAATATATTGTTATGATTTGTTTTTTATTTGTTTGTTTGTTTTATTGACACAACATTTTTCTAAGTTTCTAGCATTAGGAGTCTTGACACCTGTCTATAACACACCCAGTACCCCTACTCTCTAGTTTGCTTGGCTTTGGCAGTGGGTATCATATAGATGTAACTCACACTCTGCCTTTTATTTACTCCTCTACTTCATGTTTTTTTTGGGTTTTTTTTTACATTTATCCTTTGCATCCTTTATTTATTTATTATTGAATTGAGGCTTTGGCAACATTGTACACCTGACAGTAATGCCAATAAAGCAAAAGCAAATTGAATAGTAACTAAATGTTGTTTTAATGCAGCCAGGTCAATGTGAGAGCAATATGGTGAAGCAGCAATGTAATAGAGAGTGTCAAAAGGACTAATGTTTCTTGTGATGTCATCAGTCTCCTGATGTATGGCCATATAGATAACACACTCATTTAGATGCATGTATCTTACTTATCTAAGTTTCTAGCAGGAGTCCTCATTTCCAAAAGACACCTGTCTATAACACACCCAGTACCCCTACTCTCTAGTTTGCTTGGTTTTGGCAATGGGTATCATAATAGTAACTCACATGTTATGTATGTTTTGTTTGTGTGTCCAGCGGATATTTGTCGTGTGTGCCGCTCTGAGGGGACACCAGACAAACCCTTGTACCACCCATGTGTCTGCACTGGCAGTATCAAGTTTATCCACCAGGAATGGTAAGTGTGTTTTGGCTCTTAAGCTGGCTTTTCCCCCTCCCCAGAACACTTTCTCCCTCTTGTTAAACATTGACATGTGCACCAAATGAGCATCAACACTAATGTGAGTAATTATTAGGCTAAGGTTGGACACTGTGTTAACTTGTTGCATTAGTCACTCCAAAACATGGATCTTTATTATAGTGTCCCTGTGTGTGTGCACGGTTAAAGTAAGGCTTGACTGCGTAGAACTGATATGTGGTTTTGTTCATAGTGTTGTGTTACATGCACCCATTACAATGTATTATTTCTAAAAGAACACAGTGTAATGTTAAACATACTTCTATTTTTTTCCATGTTTGTACTTGTTCCTATCCTGGTTCGATGAGCACGTTTTTAGGAAACACAGCCAAGAGAGTACTTGTTTTGTTGTTTTTGTTGTTGTTGTTGTTGTTTTTCAAAAAGATGATTGTCCAAAACTCAAAGATATTCAATTTACTGTCATAGAGGATTAATAAAAATAAATAAATACTCACATTTAAGAAGCTAGAATCAAGAGTATTTTTACTTTTTTTTAATCTTAAAAAAATACTCAAACTGATTAATCAATTGTCAAAACTGTTGCCAATTAATTTAAGTTGACAACTAATCGATTGATCGTTGCAGCTCTAGGGATTTGTTGTATTTCAGGGTGGTTGCTAAGTAATCGGATAACTTGGTGCGTAACTCGATTATTCCTATAGTGGTGGCTGGATAGCAAGTATAATTTAAGAATCATGAAAGGATGCAGAACGGGTTCATCCTCTGTCACATCCCGGTTGCATAGTGTCACATCACATCACATGTGTGGTATTGTCATGGTGAAAACTAGGGCTGACCCAAATGCTTCGACCATTGCCATGGGGATCGACTTCCAAATCAGTACTTCTTTTTTTGTTTCGTTTCTATGTAAGTATGTAGTAATTAAGTATAGATACCCAAATAGCCGATGAAATAAGGAATAATCCTACAACGTTATTCATTGTTCATATTTAACACAATATTATTATTAGTTATTCTCGGATGGATATTGCTGATTGTTATGTGTAGAGGTGCGTGTGTGTACAGTAGTGCGGCAGCAGCGCTGTCTCGGGCACTGAAACTGGGAAGATGGAGACAGACAGACAGACAGAAGAAAGCCGCGCTGCGAAGCTTCGAATACTTTCGAAAAATACCTGCCAAAAAATGGCATTTGAAACAGCCCTAGTGAAAACAATACTGTACCAGCAGCAGGTATTTTGGAGATTGTGCTGTGTTCTCATCTGTCCTGTGTGTGAGCATCACTGGTTAGGGGGTCAGGTGCATGGAAATCCCCAGGCGAAAGCAAAGGCCAGGCCTGGATTGTTCTGTGGTAATTGTTGCACCTCAGTTTGTATCCATATTAGTTCACGTCCACCCCCCCACAAAGTGTAGAATAACAGTCTATTGTGTCTGGATTGTGTAGTTCTGCTGAGTGTATGCATACCATAGCTATGTTTATTTTATTTTTGTTGTGTTTTTTACTAAATCAAAATCAAATGAAGACAAACCCCCCAGCAACAAACAGGTAGCATTCACATTGAATGTACTACAGACTGCTGAAATGTCATTGTTCAGAGTGACATGGTCAGCGATAGGTCAGAGATTCTTAATTCTTTAGGAATTTCAGGTTGATATGTCAGCTAGATCATATAGACAGTTTTTCACAGGAAACCCAACTGGTGTGGACCTATAATGTTGATCTCAGTGCAACTTTTTTTTGAGCTGTACAAATTGCATTAACACACTAGGAAGGAATAAATGTGTTCTGTCATGGGGATGATTTTTCATGGGCGGGGGGGGGTAGAGTGGAAACCTTGAAGGATGAAAGTTGAATTGGAGCTTAAGTATAACCCTGTTCTGTCTTTAATGCTGTCATATGCATGCATGTCATATGTGTTGGAATCAGCTGGTGTAATGACTCCCTTACATAACCCAGTTATTAATCCCTAGTCTAGCCCATGTCACTGAGATGGTGTTATTATTATTATTATTGGCAACATACAAGCATCAGCTCAGAATATAACTGATACACCCTTTTTTTGTTAGTTGTTAATCAGAGTGAAGGTTTCACCATGACTGAAACAAGATAAGTTCTCACAGTCAGTGTCTGTTGGGTCCAGAGATCCTGGAGAGATCATGACAAGCTGAGCATGCGTCTTCATCACGTCATATTCTTGTGTAGTCATAGCAGTGGTAAAAAAGGGTTATGTGAGGTCAACTATAGACCTTTGTCTTCGTCTCACAACGTTAACATCCCAGAGTGTGGTTTAAATCTGCAACACAGGAGTTGTTTCTAATCTAGCGACAGTATGTAGTTGGATCTCGTTCATTTTAAGGCCTTGTGGCAGAGAGAAAATGTCCAAACCAGGGACCACATAAAATCTATTGAACTTTTGAAATTTCAAATGTGACCGATCGTACACACATTCATCTGTTTTGTAATACTTTTTAAGGATTTTAGAAGTGGATGATTTAATTGATATATGCTCTGTAGTAGGTCTCCATTGTTATTGATCTGAATATTCAGTTTTCCAACATTTATCCCCCAAAATCACACATAAAATGTTGCGTACTAAAAACCTAAAAATTCTCAAGCAGCATATGTTTCAGGTTGTTGAAATTTGACCGTCTAAATGTTGCTTTACAGTTTGGTCCAGTGGCTGAAGCACAGCAGGAAGGAGTACTGTGAATTATGCAAGCACAGATTTGCTTTCACACCAAGTAAGTACTCGTGACATTGATGGATCATCCACTTTAATATATTAAACAGCCTCACGTTTCCTAAACAAGCCTTACAGATGGGGCCATGTGGTTCTTTTTTTGTGTCAGTCCTTTTTTACATAACACAATGATATTTAGAACACTATCAAACATAAAAGATTATTTAAATGTCTCTGGTTCCCTCTTTCCACTTCAGTCTACTCCCCAGACATGCCCTCACGTCTGCCCATCCAGGACATCTGTGCCGGCCTGCTGACCAGTGTGGGCACGGCCATCCGCTACTGGTTCCATTACACACTGGTGGCCTTCGCGTGGCTCGGGGTGGTTCCTCTCACCGCATGTAAGTAATACACACACAGACACAAATGCAGAGATAAACTGAATGTGAACTCAAGGCCAAAGTGATCTCCTCCTTAATACTGGATTACACAAGCTATTTGTATCAGTTGTTATCTTAAACGTGTAATTCACTTTTGTTTCTCCTCATAAATTGATTCACCAAAGCAATGGGGGATAATAATAGGTTTTATCTGATTGTAGCTGATCAATTTGTTTCATAGGTTTGGAAGTAGATGTTCATTACATTGTATGAAGTGGCCATGACATAAGCTTCACATATTAGCTCATGTTCATGGTTTAACGCGATCAAGAGAATTACAGCTTTAGTATCTTTACATAACATGTGCATGTTCCAAGATATGTAAATCCCCCTCGGCTATATGTAATGCTCACATATTGTGTAAGTTGTTACAATGAAACTATTTAAATGTATTTAATGTATGCAAAATAACACTTATTTATTTATCTGGTCTCTGTCTCAGGTCGCATCTACAAGTGTCTGTTTACCGGCTCTGTGAGCTCACTTTTGACACTGCCGCTGGACATGCTCTCTACGTGAGTGACGATAACAGTGTTCTCCTACTACACACTACTAAAGCTAAAGCTCATCTCCTTTACCTGCTTATTCTCTTCATTTCCATATAGCCTACTTTTTAAAGGTCTATTTTTGTATGTATGTTTTATAAAAGTGTTAATATTTGTGCTCCTGCAGAGAGAACCTGCTTGCAGATTGTCTACAGGGCTGCTTCGTGGTCACCTGCACGCTGTGTGCATTTATCAGCCTGGTGTGGCTCAGAGAACAGATAGTCCATGGTGGCGCTCCCCAATGGTTAGAGCAGCACCACCCGCCACCGCCTAACGCAGCCGGACAAGCCAATGAGGTACTTTGTGTGACATACATACTTGAACATCCAATCTTAAACCACGTGCATACACAAAGTCACTCTTAACTGTCATCTCCCTACGTTAAACCCTCACTCTCAGGCACAAGCTGCAGGCCAGGGAGCAGCTGATGAGCCTCCTGCAGCCCAGCCAGCCCCGGCTGATCCACCAGCCCAGAATGAAGCAGAGCCTGAGCCCCCTGATGTCCCGCCAGACCAGGGTGATGACCCAGAGCTGGAAGAAGAGGAGGGAGCAGCAGCTGAAGACGCAGACCCCAATAATGGAGCACAAGGTTGGAATTTGATAAGGAAATCAATCACAATCAGAGTATCTGTTTAAAGTAGTTTTTTTGGCAGTTGTAGTTGTAATTTGAGTCCGTACTGAAGTCTTGTCAGGCTGTATAAAGTGTCATTTTGAGACATATATTAGCAGATTGTGTTCAAGAATGGCACACTGCCCGTCTGTCCATCACATTTCACATTGTGTTCTCCCTTGTTAGATTTTATGGAGATATGCTGGAATGCCTTGCCTTACAAAATGTAATTGCTTAACATCACAAAACACTGAGAAAATGGTGCAGTTCAAGCACAAATTGAAATGGAGAGGAGCGTCATGTTTCGTCTCCAGTAAAGCCAACAGACAAGGCCGTTGTTGAAGCAACTGGAAACTGCAGGGTTTATGGAAATGCACATTTAAACACTGAGAAACATTAGAACAAACAGCAACCCTGCCATTAGAGCATACAATTAATTTGAGAATGATATAACGATGTGTCAAAATGCACTCATATCCCACTTAATTTGTTTTGTTTTTCTGCGGTTAATGGGCTGATTTTGCAGCAGGCTAGGCAAAACAGGCTGATAATGGATTGTGATTGTATTATACATTATTCTAGCTGCAGGGTGTCACCACAGCTAAATTAATGCAGTGGAAACAATAGGTTGTTTTGCAAACAAATTTTCCCCGGAACAGCATTAATAATGTAATCATAAGAGTGTTCTTAAGTATTATTTTCCTGTGTTGTTGCTGGAAGTCAAACCCAAAAGCATTTGACCAGACAAACACAATAACAGTGTTGTCTTGATTGATAATGATTGAATTGGATGATTATATAGATGTTTTTAAATTGCAGACTGTTGTGAATGTATTAATCTTCACTGTATTTAAAGTCAATATTTTTTCTCTGTAGATGACATGAATTGGAATGCTTTGGAGTGGGACAGAGCGGCGGAGGAGCTCACCTGGGAAAGGGTAACTCTGCGTGACATTACTGATCTCCAAACACCCCCATCTGTAGTACACAATCTACACAACTCTATCAAAGGTTTTTCTATTTGTGTAATGCGTCATGACGCATTTCAAATCTTTCCATTTCCCTTTTAGATGCTTGGCCTGGATGGTTCACTGGTATTTTTGGTAAGTCTTTCTATAAGTCAGTTGTGTTTTTTTACACTTTTGTATCATACGTTTGTAAGTTAAAATCATACTTGGACTCTTTTGTCTTGTAGGAGCATGTTTTTTGGGTGGTGTCTCTCAACACACTCTTCATCCTGGTCTTTGGTGAGTAGATTAAAAGAAGGATTTATCATAAAGATTGATTGATCGCATTTTTTGGATGATTAAAAGTACAGATTAACTTTGCACAGCAGTAGTTCCATTCATCAAGGACTAAAACACAATAAAGCCTAAAAGGTCCTCCAACATACAAAAGTGAAATACTGTACAATTTAGAGCTGCACGATAATGACCAAACTGTTAATCATGATTATTTTGATCAATATTGAGATTATTTAGCATGATTATTCATAGATTTGACTTTGTTATTGTCATCTATAGTGGTTATTTGCATAAAAACACACAATTCAAATGAATAGGAAATAAATGATTTTATTTTTATTCAAATATTTGCTGTGATTAAAAAAAAAATAAGCTCCTTAGCTCCGTGCTGTCGGCAGACGAGCCGGTCACGGTGATTACTCTGAGCCGCATTCATGGGAATGAATTACAATGTAAGTGTCGGATTAAGTTAGTTGTTACAAATGTTTTAAGGTTGTTCCTCCGCGGCTTATTTTGGACTTGCAGTTGTGATAATTTGCGAGCTTTATGTCTGCTTCACTCACACTGAAGAACTTCCACACCAACGACATGTTAGTTTAGGAAGCGCTTGAATTATGCAGCAGAGTTTTCTTTGAGTGGAGCATTTTAAAACACTAATATCGCAGTCGATCATGTTCATTTAACTGTGCGAAGCCAAAATCACGATTAATTGTGCAGCCCTGGTACAGTTATATGATCCTATTTAAGACATATTATGTAATTATAGCAATTGCTGCAGGTTGATTGCATTTGTCTTCTTTTTTTCCCCTCAATCAGCATTTTGTCCCTACCACATCGGGCACTTCTCTGTCGTGGGTCTTGGCTTTGAGGAATATGTAAGAAACTGCTCTCATCCTCTTGGCATTATTATTCAATAATGTGTCTCTTGAGTTGTGATTAATTACTTGACTACAACTTTGTTCCGTTCTTCAGGTCCAAGCCTCCCACTTTGAGGGCTTAATCACAACCATTGTGGGCTACATACTGCTGGCCATGACGCTCATCCTCTGTCACGTATCCTTCCGTCTACTGAAATGTACAACCTAAAGCAAACATAATTCTATTACAAGGACAAGCAATGCATGTGGAATTGATTCTGTTAGGTCTGTGCGGGTGTAAATGTGTGAGCGACGATGTTGATCCTTAACGGCCGTCTCAGGGTCTGGCTGCTCTGGTCAGGTTCCAGCGCTCCCGACGTCTCCTGGGAGTCTGCTACATCGTTGTCAAGGTAACACCTCTAAGTACATTTCTTCTCTGTGTAACTCACGTCTGCGCCGTCATTAGTGGAAATATAGACAGAAGTATTCACTTACTGAGATTTACTACGTGAACATAACACTGAATCTGAGTTTGTTTTTTTTTTGTATTTTTGCAATTACACAGAAACTGAAAGATAGCATTATTTTATTACAGTATGACCTAAAGATATTCATAATAAATAGTCAGGCTTGAGGTGGCCTTGTCCATTTTAAAAGAGCCTGAAACTGAATGAGGAAAAAAGCATAACATTACTGCATGTCAACACCTTTTTATAGAGATTTATTTCATGTGCATACGTATGGTGTTAAGTGATACTGAGATGCGTCAATGCTTCCATTACAGGTCTCTCTGCTGGTTGTTGTGGAGATTGGTGTTTTTCCACTCATCTGTGGCTGGTGGCTCGACATCTGCTCTTTAGTAAGACTCTTTGGCTCTATTATACTCTATCATACTGTTTTTGGAAGCCCCAGCTCCTCACACTTGTCTGCATTTCATTTATTAAACTGGTGTAATGTTAAAACTTAAAGTGGTATCATGGTCATAAGAAGGTTAATTGTATTTCTCATCCTTGGCTGATGTATTTACAGATACAGTACCATATAGTGACAAATACTTGTCTGTAATGCTATCTATGTTTTCTACCAGCCTCAAAGGGGTTCCTCCAGTGCCAGTTGCAGCCAGTCTAATTTTCTGAATTTACCTCTCCTCCCTTTGAAATTTCAGTGGATGCTTACATGTCTCTTGTTCAAATTAGATTGGTGTTCTCTACCCTGTAGAGGCGTCTCTCAAATAGCCCTTGAAGTGGCAGTTAACAGGGCTGAGACATAGACAGAAGCAGATGCTGTTGATCCCACAGTTCATGCATTTATTAACACAGAAATACAGAAAACAAACTGGCTTGGACAAATGGAGAGAGTCACATATGCCTCAGCGTTGTGGCTCTCTCTCTCCTCATCTCAAGTGGAGTCTCTTGTGTGTCAGCAATTTTTCACTCTCTGGCGCTAAGTGGCACAGCCCCAAGTCGACCTCTGCCTCCAGTGGCCACCTAAGCTTTCCCACCTACGCTACACAGTGTAAGCCAGTGGGATTGTTTTCACGAGCCTGTCAACTCGCCTCTGAACAGATGGAGCCGTTTACACAGCAGAAGGGAACCATGTCCTCTCCGCTCCGCAGCTGTTCACCTGTGAAAAGAATCTAATTGGCCTGAAAATGAACCGAGTGGAATAAGCTGTGTTTCTCATTTCAGTTTGTCCCACAGATTAAAATGAGCTTTCTTGTGATGACAAAGCTGGTTTGGTCTCTGCTACGATGCTGTTTTTATTAACATTAACATTATGTTTTCGGGTTGTCCGTCCGTAAGTCCATCTGTCCGTTCGTCCGTCCGGACCATTCTTGTGAACGCGATATCTCAGGAACAAGGGAATTTCTTGAGATTTGGCACTATTATCCACTTGGACTATGGATGAACTGATTAGATTCTGGTGGGCAAGGACCTCACAAAACATGTTTCTGGCCATAACTCAAGAATTCATGTGCTAATTATGACAATTTCACAGAGCTGTCTAATAGGATAAAATGATGAAGTGATGACATTTTGGACAGACACGGATGTAAACTGCAGCTTGACTGCTTGGCGGAGGCATACAACCGTGAGGCGGTAATCCTAGTTAGAAGTTGTAATAAATATGTAACATACAGGACATCTATAATCCTATAGACACGACAGCACATACATAAGTGAACAATGCCAATATGAAAAATGGGACTCGCCTTTGAGCGGCAGTGGAGGAATCCTTCATTCTGCATGGTACTTTCAGAATTTAGTTGAGCTTTGTCTAATTTTAATCTGTAAAGCATATGGCATGCGCAAATGTTATTCATAGCACATTTGATCTTCCAGCCATCTGTGCATTCATTTAACAAAGACGAGTAATTATCATCTTAGAATAAACACTGAATTTGAATCAGTCTAACTGCTATCTTTATTTAACATTTATTTGACTTCCTGCAGGAGATGTTTGATGCCTCCCTGAAAGACAGAGAGTTGAGTTTTAAATCAGCCCCTGGCACCACCATGTTCCTACACTGGCTTGTGGGAATGGTTTATGTCTTCTACTTTGCTTCTTTCATCCTCCTACTGAGAGAGGTAAGATCCTGATGACAGTAACGTTTGCTTTTTTTTTTTAATGCAGCTGCTTTCCTAACGCTAACTTTTATTGTTTACGCCCATCAGGTGCTGAGGCCGGGAGTGCTGTGGTTTCTGAGAAACCTCAATGACCCCGATTTTAACCCGGTGCAGGAAATGATTCACCTGCCAATCTACAGACACCTGCGGCGGTTCATCCTGTCTGTAGTCGTGTTCGGCTCCATCGTGCTGCTAATGCTGTGGCTGCCCATCAGGCTCATCAAACTACTGCTGCCCACCTTCCTCCCATACAACGTCATGCTCTACAGGTAACCAGCAAGCATAATAAGATTATAGGTCACTTAGCAATAAACAGTGTGAAGAGCTGCTGCTTTGTCTCTCTGAAATTGGGTGTGAAACCACTTCCTCCTCAGGCCAGATAGCCACAACATCTTAGCGCAGTACATCTTGAACAAAAGAGGAAATATCGACCGCATTGCCACAAAAACAAGAGTTGCCTGACCCTCTCCACCTCTTTCCCCCTCAGTGATGCCCCGGTCAGCGAGCTGTCTTTGGAGCTGTTATTGCTTCAGGTTGTGCTGCCAGCTCTGTTGGAGCAGGGACACACTCGCCAGTGGCTCAAGGGCCTGGTCAGGGCCTGGACAGTCAGCGCTGGATATTTACTGTAAGTCTACCAGTTATGAATACACTTCTACATGTTTTATTTTTCCCTGATTTTTCTCCGATTGGCCCTCCTATAATCAAACGCATCTTCACCTCCACAGAGACCTCCATTCCTACCTCCTCGGGGAGCAGGAGGACAATGATGCCAACCAGCCTGTGAACAACAACAACAATAACAACCCTCCTCCCGGTCACCATAACAACAATAACAACCCTGCCCCAGCTGTTGGCGAGGGGCTACATGCAGCCCATCAGGCCATTCTCCAGCAAGGCGGACCAGTTGGATTCCAGCCTTACCACAGACCTCTTCGCTTCCCATTCAGGGTGAGAAAGCCTGAACAGTTATCACTGCTGTTTCTGGAACAGTCTCTGTGTTCCTGTATGTTCCTGGGTATGTTTGTTTTAAGCTAAATGCATATTTAGTTATGACTCCCTGTAGCTTTCATTATCTAATATAAAACTAAATTATCCTGCTTTTCCATTTGTTTAAAGCATGCCAGGATATTACTGCGCACATCACGGGCCTGATCCATACACTGGATCTCACAAATATTAATTAATACTCAACCGTCTTTGTTTGCTAACACGCTAAGCTAGCTAACGTTATTAGCGCCTTACCTTGGACTCAGCTGTGAGTGAGGTCCTCCACACTGTTTAATCCATATCCGACATCGCTCCTCTCGCGGTATTGCTTCGGAAAAGTGAA
The DNA here is from genome assembly GCA_916701655.1 of Sebastiscus albofasciatus. Classification (NCBI taxonomy): domain Eukaryota; kingdom Metazoa; phylum Chordata; class Actinopteri; order Perciformes; family Sebastidae; genus Sebastiscus; species Sebastiscus albofasciatus. The sequence continues at coordinate 119,092 of CAKAOI010050625.1, read as the reverse complement.
AAAAAAATACGACACTCCCCTCTAAACTTTAAGGATATCTGCTGTCGGACTTGCAGGTTCCATAGACACCGCTGAAAAAGCTCGACAGCACTCCTTCGCCTAGTTCCGGTTGCTAACGTAGGATGGACAGTGGCCATTTTAGGGAGGGGCTTAACAAATGGTCAATTCTTAGATGCATGGATTGGATTCCAATTAACATACTCTAAGCGATGATGCACAAAACCAAATTAACGTTGGTCTAAATGTGTTACCATTTATAACTGAGTTTAAAATGGAAAGCTGTAGGCTTCCCCCCTCCCACAAATTTAGAAGTGAGCCAACACCGTAGATACCACTTACTGTACATCTTAGGCCGTACAACTCAACTCTCAGTTATTACACTCCTCCTCCTTCATGTTAACTTTTATTCTAAAACTGTCCTCTTTTCTCCAGATTGTGTTGCTGATAGCATTCATGTGCATCACTCTGCTGGTGGCCAGTCTGGTGTGCCTAACCCTACCAGGTAAGATGTGGTTGCATGAAAGACAACCGGCAATTTACTTTGCAGACCCACACCCAAACCATAATTAAAGGGTGAATCTATATCTATATATATATGCATGTCTCTGCTGTTTAAGCGTTTCTTTTTTAAAGTTCTGGCTCAAATAGTAATTTACTTCCAGAGAGGTCATGTTTGTTTTGTCCCACGCGTGTTTTCAGTGTTCACCGGGCGCTGGCTGATGTCCTTCTGGACAGGAAGCTCCAAAATCCACGAGCTGTACACGGCAGCGTGCGGCCTGTATGTATGCTGGCTGTCTATCCGCGGAGTCACCGTGCTGCTGGCCTGGATGCCCCAGGGACGCACCGTCATCGCACGCAAAGTACAGGAGTGGACACTCATGGTGGGTGTCTGTGTGCAGCCTCAATTGTTGGCAAACACCAAAACTGGGCAGCAGAGTGGTTTTGTAATGAGTTGTTCTCTTTCCAGCTGTTAGTTTGTCTGAAGTTGGACCTAAATGCAATGTTTTTATTTAATGTTTGGCTGCTTATTACAAGATCATTGAGCTGATATGCAAAATTAGCCACTACCTGCCTAGTAGTAATATCCCAACCTTGTCATTAAATCTGCCAATGCTGCAGTTTTGTTCCATGGAGGAAGAAATGTGGTGCCATCAAGTTTTGTGATTAATTATGTTCATTTTATATCCTTGCGCTGTGTGTGCAGATTCTGAAGACCCTGGTTGTAGCTTTGCTGGTCGCTGGAGTCATCCCGCTGCTACTGGGCCTGCTGTTTGAACTGGTCATTGTGGCTCCACTCAGAGTCCCACTGGACCAGACACCCCTCTTCTACCCCTGGCAGGTAGGATGTTGTATGAGTATGTCTGTCTTTTTTCCATCTCTCTCCATAGAGACTCCATTTGAGTTGGTTCATTGTTGTGTAGGTATTGTGTTGTAATTGTTTCTTTACCCCGTTTGCCCATTTGTGTCACGTAATTCACAGTTCTTACATCCGTGTTCATCCGTTGTTCTCTCTGTTATCTGCAGGACTGGGCTCTTGGAGTGCTCCATGCCAAAATCATTGCTGCCATCACTCTCATGGGCCCTCAGTGGTGGCTGAAGACCGTTATTGAGCAGGTGGGTTTTAGATGAATATTACCAACAAGTATCCATTACTCTAAATAAGAAATAGTTTTAGTCTCTTAGCGGGATACAAAACAAATACATGAATATTATCTTGACTGTGAGTTGCTTTTACACTGTAGTTGAATTTGTATGCCATGTATGAAAAGACCAGGAGGGCAGTTAGTCTGTGCTTCAGTTGGAAAACTTGGGTTGAAACTCCCATGTCTCTACTATACCCTTTTTCCACCAAAATTAGTACATGTATGCAGGGTTTTTAAACACGGGGAAAACACGCTAAAAACAGGCGATCAGCTCTTTACCCACTGCCAGTAGACGGATAGCCTTTCTGTTTTGTTTTTTTTTGTTCTGGTGTGTCACGTTCGACGTCACGCCGCAAAAACGGCTAGTATACAGTGAAAATGTTACGGTGGTTACTTCTTTTTTTATACTTATTCAGTCTTTCTTTCAAACTCTCAAATCAGAGATGGGGATTGTAAAATCGCTGTTGTCTCGCTGCAGTCTGGTTGCGCTCAGAGCGCATATTAATTGTATGTTTTGTATGTTCAAAATTATAATAATTGTCCAAATCCCTGTTGATTTTATTAATTACACAAAGCTTTGCGCCAGAAAAGGGCCGAAAATTAAAAAATACCAATGACTACGGCAGTGTTATTTGTCCGGGAATGAATGACGATTGTAACCTTTCCTGCGAAAGACAAAAGCCAGATGTTAATGGCCGTTAGTGGCTTTTTTATCCCGTGGGAAAGGAGCTTAAGAATTTCCTCTGCTCATTAGGCCTAGAGCCAGACAGTGGACCCCTAGCAAATCCATAAGTGCTATTTTGTAGCAGACTCTGCACTCTTTCCTGATTCAAGAGCGTGATAAGAGAATGACATTGTAATTGGCCGTACAATATAATAATTAGAAACTTTCTCCTCAGGTTTATGCAAACGGAATTCGCAACATTGATCTCCAGTTCATCATCCGTAAACTGGCAGCTCCGGTCATCTCAGTCCTGCTGCTGTCCTTGTGCGTGCCATATGTGATCGCTGCCGGGGTAGTTCCTGCTGTGGGTGAGTGTCTTGAGTGGGAAGCAATTAGAAGGTTTTACATTTAGTTATTTTCTCTGTTGGGTTTGTTTATTTCACCTTCTCGGTTCAAGGATTTTTCTCCAAAACTGGAGCACCAAACTAAGAGATAAATATCAGTAAATATCCTCTTTTCTGTTGTGTAATGCATACAATATCAGCTGCAAAAGGAGAGCAATAAAGCTCTGGCCTTGTTCACTTAAACCCACTTAAAGCACCGACAGTTTCCATTAGATTAATCCTGTGAGTGCTGAGTTCATATTACAGAGGTTTCTCCAAGATACTCTACTCCTTTTTATCTCCGGATGACTGTTGCAGTGACTACAGTGTCAGCTAATAGGGCGTTCACTGAAACCATTCATAACCCAAGTGCATTACTTTTGCAGGAGTAACCCCAGAGATGGAGATCCTAATGCAGAGGAGAATCTACCCGTTCCTCTTGATGGTGGTCTCGCTTATCGGCATCCTGTCCTTCCAGATCCGACAGTTTAAACGCCTTTATGAGCACATCAAGAACGACAAGTAAGGATTCTTTTAGTGTAGAAAACCAACATGTATTTTACAGTTTGAAAATAATTTTCATGATAATCTCTCCTTACAGGTACCTGGTTGGGCAGAGGCTCGTCAACTACGAACGGAAAGCTGGAAGAGCGAGCTCAGTCCCACCCCCCAACCCTGTCGCGGAGTAGATTTTTGTGTCACACGCTGCCACATTTTTGCACCTGTTACCCTGCATACATCCGGTCTCCCCCACCCTTTACCCCCACCACCCTTTTTTGGATTTTCAACTCAGTCCTTGGACAGTAATCCTTTTGAATCTCCTGTGGATCTCGGTGGATTTGATGGATGTCGCTCAATTTCTTGAATTCCCCGTCGTGCCCCATCAAAGGTGGGATGGGAAAATGTATTATAATCATGGGGCAGCTGAGTACTAAACCCCCCCCCCCCCCGACCCCACCCCACCCCCCTCAGACAAACGGAGTAGGAGCAGGAGGGTGAGGGTTAAGAGGTTTGATTTGAAACATCTGTATTGTCATTCATGCCTTGCTTTGTAAAGTGCTGCCTGATAACTGTACATGTGTAAATACTTTGAACGCAGACTTTGTCTTAAAAAAAAGAAAAAAGACGGATATGAATTAATGCAATGACCATTGTACATCTTAAAAGTGTATGTATAATTTATTAAATCAAACTGACAATTTATCTTTTTTTTGTTGCTTGTGATTGTTTTCAAACTTGAGAGTTAAAAATTGTTTTAAATGTGTGAATCAAAGACAGTTTGCAATGAGAAGATGCATCATTTTGGAGGCGTGCTTTTGTGAAACAGGCCCCTGCACCTCCTCATGGCTCTGTTTTCAAGCTTTAAAAAATCTAGCCTGTGATGGGAGACTTTAGCCAATCACAGGTCATTTCAGAGAGTGAGCGTTCCTATTGGCTGTGCTCCGGCTGATGGGCGGTGCTTCGTATTTCCTTAATTGATCTCAACATGGCTGCTGGGTCACAAACTTTCTCATTTTACAGCTAAACAGTACACTACAATATTTTTCTGAAAACATTTGAGGTGAGAAATAGGCATTACAGTAACAGAATATTGATTCATATTTGATCAGTTTGCAATGAGAAGATGCACAATTTTGGAGGTGTAAAGCATGATCAATACATGACTTGCGATGGTGTGATTGTCTCATCCTTTGGTATGAGTGGAGAATTAAGCACAACTCCAAATTCCTCTGCAAGAACACCAGGTATCTCCTCATCTTTAAGTTCCCTGATTGTGGTTTCCAACTCTGTCCCCTTTGTTGAAATGGTGGTGCTGGTGAGTTTGCGTCCCAGATAGGCGAGCCAAGTCCCACCTGGTTTTACAATGGTGCAGAGGGACTTACAGAAGAAGAGGGAGCTGGGGGAGCTCTGGTGGTACTGGCACATCTCCTCAAAGTCCTCCAGACGTCGAGGGTCAAGGGTGAACTTGTAGATCTGTATCCAGTCTCCATCAGCCCCTTTGTTCTGCTCTCCCTGCCACTCCAGAAAGTGCATCCCCTCATCCGCCTTTCTGATGCGGTACACCCGGTGGTCCTGCTCCTGGAGGCCGCTGGTCTCCAGTGAAAGCGGGGTACTGAAGCACGGGGCGCTGTACCCGACGTCGCACAGCCAGCGCTGCCCATCGAGCCTCACCATGAGGACCAAATGGTCAAAAGGTGGCCCGTAGAAGCCCGTTAAACGACTCTTCACCTGGCCTGAGAGCATTGTCACCTGGAAGCCCAGTTGGGACAGCAGCCAGGAGAAGAGACCGTTATTCTCGGTGCAGAAACCACCTCGGCGCTGGTTCACGATCTTGTCGTAGAGAAGAGGCAGGTCGAGTTGAACTCGTCCGCCGCTGTGCACCGTGAGGTTCTCAAACGGCACCGAGAGCAGGTGACTGGTGTGAAGCGACTTCAGGACCTCCAGGCTGGGCTCGACTGGACCAGCGAACCCAATGCGCGACAAATAGGTCTCCAGATGCATTTTAACCAAAGCCATTTTCACTGTGGTTCCTCGGTGTCGTGTAGATTTTGCTTCCTAGTTGCAGAGTTACTTAATGTTGTCTTGAGGACAGGCTCAAAGTCCTGAGGTCCTGCTTCATAAAATAATAAGTTATAGTTTGTATGTGGATGCATCACCCATAAATAGTATAAAGTTCAGCGATTCTTTTTTGTCAGTAAAAGTTGTGTAAAAGATTTTTTTTTTTTCCAAATCATGAATTTTTTTTGTCAAAACTTTATTGAAAAAAAAAACAAAAAACTTTTTCCATTTTTCATGAATGTTAAACAAATCACAATTAAATCTGCAGTAGGCAGTTTTTGGCATCATTGGGCAAAATAATAAACTTTCAAAACTAGACTTCACATAAGACTCCAGACCAGGCTAACAGCCAGGCTTAATTCATCCTGGTGTCTTATCTGTTCAGCCAGCAGTCACTCTGATAAGAAACTAGTGTGTTTACAGTTAGCCCATGACCTTATGCATGTATTTTGCCTTACTTTTATTAGCCTGTATTAAAATACCATATCACACCATCATCATTAATTTTTATTTGTATAATCATTCATGTGATCATCATTATTACGGTTATATTGTGTTTATGAAGACTGCTGTTCATATTGTTGTTAGAGGTTTGATGAATATATTATTGATTAGAAATGGCTGATAAAGTTCACCTGACCAGTAACTATATAGTGTACCATATATTATATAGTGTATATGTACATGTATATATAGTTTTATATATATTATATAGTGTACTGTATATTCATGAAACAACACGGAGAGGACACTGCAATGCTTTGAACTTTTATTTTTCTTGGATCACTGGTCTGCACAGCAATGATTAATACATCCTGTTACTGTGTATACTTACAGTGTAGATTGAAATGATCACTTCCTTCTCTTTCTAATCCCATCAGTTTGTATTCTTAAGTGTGTTCTGTATAGACATCTGACAGTTTGTGAATTCTGTAAAACACATATCAGTTCTTAATTCATGGTGTATGGATGTCCTACGCTCACTACGATGGCAGGCTGCTTTCAGGCTGTACAGTATCTGGATCCTGATAAAAATTATGTTTTCCATGAGCACTGCCTTCTTATCCATTATGGACTAAATAAGTATTTCCATTGACATAGGCTACATCCAGCCTTCTGCATTTATTGGAATTACTGACACCTGGCTCAACCTATAGTCGCTCCTCTCCTTCGTGAAACCAATTAATATTAAATCTAGCCTGTGACGGGAGACTTTGGCCAATCACAGGTCATTTCAGAGAGTGAGAATTCCTATTGGCTGTGCTTCGGCTGGTGGGCGGTGCTTGGTATTTCCTCAACTGATCTCAACATGTCTGCCAGGTCACAAACGTTCTCATTTTACAGCTAAACCGTACACTACAAGATGTTTCTGAAAACATTTGAGGCGAGAAATAGGCATTACAGTAACAGAATACTGATTTATATTTGATCTGTGCTGCCTAGTTTGACCGTTTGATCGGAGTTCACGAGTGATTGACAGACACCGGAGGACACAGAGGCACAGGATTTTTTTCAGATTACCTGTCTCATGCACTACTGTCAGAATATAGTGACCGTTTTATAAAATCCTATTTTTAATCATATTTCCTCCAATTCTACCCACTGCAGCTTTAAATTATATAAACGGAAACATAAAACTAAAAAGGACGATGATAGCAAAGGATAAAGAAAACAATAACAACACAATAAAAACAAATGAAATAAAATACAGGCAGATTCAACTTTTTTTTTCAAAATTCTAATTTTAAGTTCTAATTGTTAAATCATAACAATTGATAGATTTATATTGAATTAAATTATAACAATTTAACATTTAGTTGTAATTGTATGGAGTTTATCCATAAGTTTATGAAAAGTCACGAATATTTTGTAGTTATATATTGTATGTGTTGTATATTGTATGCACATATTGTTATATTTCTAATTTCTTATTTTTATTAGTATTTATATTCCCTACATATATTGTGGTATTATGTGCGTAATTTACATTTCACACTCCTTTATTTCTATTTTCTTACATTTCTTTATATCCCTTGGATGATACTGATTTTCTTTTATAAAAACTGCATTTTTCAGTAATAACTTCTCATCAAAATCATAACATTTGAAAACATATATATATATATATATATATATATATATGGTTCCTTACATTCAAAATATAGAATATCTTTAACAAACAGCTCCTTTTATAAAGTTGCAAACTACACCTACATTCAAGATTCAACATTCAAGATTCAAGCCCTTTATTGTCATTGTGTAGAACAACGAAATTAGATTGTGACAATCCCATAGGTTCTAATGAAAAGATAATACAATTAAAAAAAAGAGATAGTGCAATATAAATATTAAAAATATAAAAGATAATACAGTATGTAAAATATGTAAAAATATGTAAAAATATATATTAAAAAAACCTACATTTAGCAGGAAAAAAACAAACATTAATGCGATATATATATTATGTGTGATCATTACATGTATTTCTTTTAGCCTCACTGGGTTTAAAGAGACAGTTGTAGCACCAATCCTTATCCGATCACAGGGATCTACAGTCAGGCCGTTCATAAAATGTATGAAAGGTTTCCACATCATATAAAAATCCTCAACTTTACCTCTTACTATGAAAGTCAGTTTTTCTAATATAGAATATTTTTAACAAACATCTCCTTTTATAAAGTTGCAAACTACATTTAGCAGGAACAATATATATATATATATATATATATATATATATATATTATGTGTAATCATTACATGTATTGTTTTTAGCCTCACTGGGTTTACAGAATGTAATTACAACGCTTTAAATCAATCAATATATTTAATTAATCCCCCCTATAAAAAAAACACATATATATATTTTCAGCCCAGTGACGTCACACATGGACACTCCCTGTTCCCCCAGTAGAGGGAGAAAGATGGCGCCCACACACGTCCTGAGATGCTGTCAACGGGGTTTAGCATGGATACCTGTGATTTTCATCGCCCTGGTCGTCTGCTGGTCGTATTACGCTTACGTGATAGAGCTTTGTATATGTAAGTAGTCATCCTACCATCGTGTTTTCCCTCTTTAAAGCCTTTAATGGCCGGTGTTTGTCTACACAAACATACAGCTGCTGCTGCTGCTGGCCAGCAGGAAGTAAACGGACTGCAGCTCAACAATGGTTGTTGTGGCAAAGCCTGTCCAAAATCTAGATACAGCTCATTATCTGGTAGCTTGCCATCGCTTTGGGTCTTCCTATTTTAATGGGAGATGTGTTTTGGACAAAGAGAAACTTTCACCGTGGTGTTAATATGGCTTTGTGTCGAGCTGAATGGAGTCTGTCTGGATGGAGCATTATAATGTTAACTATATAAGGTTATATGGCTGGCTGACCAGATGTGCAGACTTTCCCTCTTTAACTAGACTACCTGTAATTAGCTTGGCAAATATAAAAGTGTTGCTTTGGCTCTGAGAGTTTTTGTGATAAGATGAGAGAGAAAATATTTTTTTCTGATCAGAGGAACTAAATTAATTTGATATGTTTCAAACTGTGAATGATGATGTATGTCTTATGACTCATTTAAAATGAGGTGATATAAATTTATTTATATATATATATGTATATATATATATATATATATATATGTGTGTGTGTGTGTGTGTGTGTGTGTGTGTGTGTGTG